>MPUH01000230.1:0-78501 GCA_001970955.1 Stentor coeruleus | reverse complement strand
CCACCAACTATTTTCGCTTCTTTAAATAGATTAATTAAACGAAATTAGCTATCTTGTAGCTAACCTGTGTATGTTGCACAACCTGCAGGTTGCACAAACTTTCCGGAACCGAGGTGTACAAGTTGACAAGTTAGACTGTATTAGCATAAATTAATTTATTTCTGTCCAGTTCATCGCAACAAAATTTTTCTTATCAGAAACTGGGAGACTGCTAGGATTTCCGTTAAGTTCTTTAGGAATTCTGGCCACTAGTCTTAAATCTTCACATGAGCATATTTCTGCTTTTATTCACTTTCTGATCTAGTTTTTACCTTAGAAAAAAGTTACGATTCTACAATTCACTTTGTTTATCTTGTCCTAAATGAGGCTATTACATCTAAAAATCCTTGTTAGTGGATATTATGATATTTTACAAAAACTAGAAAAGTACTAATAACTAGAATTTCTTAAAAAATATAAAATACTCTTAGCCATATCACTCTACTATTTTCACATTAATATTAGCTTAAATATAGCATTAAGCTTCTCCAGACTTATATCCTAAATTTATTAAAGATAATTAAAATCAAATAAATAATTCTTAGCTTTTAATATACAATAATACATTCAACA
Source organism: Stentor coeruleus (assembly GCA_001970955.1). Taxonomy (NCBI): domain Eukaryota; phylum Ciliophora; class Heterotrichea; order Heterotrichida; family Stentoridae; genus Stentor; species Stentor coeruleus. Next base: position 77,889 of record MPUH01000230.1, on the reverse strand, counting down.
CTAATTCAGAAAATATTTAATTACATAATTCTATACCATATAAAACTCTGGCCTTTCAATCCAAAAAAAATACATCAGCAAACAAAATTCTTATCCCAAAAAAAAATTTAATCAAAAGGCTAAACCTAACTAAAAAATAAATATCCCACAGTAAAAGTGCTGAAAAAAAAATCAAAAATCTCCACAAAACTAACATAATAAAAACTTTCAAAAATAAAATCAACTTACAAAATATCCAAATATTTAACTCCCAAAGTTTAGAAATATAAAAATTATGATTCAACCTTATTTAGAAAAATGTTATTAAAATAAGCAATCGTCAAGATCCCCAGATCTTAACATGACATGCTTTACATTACATGCACATTAAAAAGCTAGTTTAGACTCAAATTTCGAATACAAAAAATCTCTTGAAGCTCTAAACCTCGCTGGACTACTTCCACTTGTCCCTCTAGACGTTGTTGTATTTGATATAGAATTAACATGCCCTTTAGTATTTTCATATGATTTCTGACTCAACATAACAATTTTTTCCTCTAAATCCCCAACTTTTTGCGTCAACTCTTGAACTATCATATTTTTTTCTGATATTATCGATGAAGAATCTATATACAAACTTTGTATCTGAGTTTTCTCAGCTTGGATTTTCTGATATTTTTCTAATAAAGATTCATACTTTTCTATAAGCATTAAATTTTCTGATGTATTGCAAAGCTGTTGTTCCATTTTCCGACTTGCGATTTGTGATTCTGCAACTTTGAATTCTAACGATAAAATATCTTGGCTTTTTCTTTTCAATGTGGCTGATGATTTATTTAATTCAGATTGAAGATTTGATATAATTTCTTCTTGATTTAAAGGTTTGATATTTGGTTGAGGGTATTCTGATTGAGATTTGTGAAGTTTTATGTTAAGATCTTGACTCATTTTGGTTAGGAGCTCTTTTTCTTCATAGAGGATTTTACTTTGGATATGGAGTTTTTTATAGGATTGGGTTAGTTCATCGGAATAAGCTTTTTGTCTTGTGTATTGTTCTTTGGAGTCTTCGTATTTTTTGTTGAGGTCTTTGAGTTTTAAAAGGTAAATGTCACTTTTTTTCCTTTCGAGGTCGAGGAAGTCTTCTAGTTGTTTGAGTTTCAGTTTGAATTTGTCGTCGGTTTTGGATTTTTCGAGTGAGCTGAATAGTTCTTACTTTTGCCATTTTTCAAGAAGTTTTTTCTTGTCGTTTTCAAGTTCCTGGTTTTTTTCTTCAAGTTTTTTCTTTTCACTTGAGAGAGCCTCGAATTTCCTAGCAGAATGGGCAAATCGATGTTTATCCCTTGCATTTTCATCGTTTTTCTGTTTCTGTGCCTTGATTTTATCGTAATCAGCCTTTAGTTCATTGTATTTTAATTTAAAAGCCTCTGAGTTCTTAAGGCTTTCTCTCATTTCCTCAACAACACACATCAAATCAGTACATTTTTTCATATAAATCTCAGCATTAGCCTCAGCTTCAGCCTTAGCTTTTTCAGTTTCCTCAAGTCTCTCCTGTAAATTTTCATATGTATCTTCATTTACAACATTATTTGCATTCACAACTCTTTGTAGTCTATTAATTTCTCTGTCTTTCTCGCTCAAAATCATTTGAAGCTGGCTTATATCTTTGTTCTGTTGGTTTATTTTTTCATTCATAGTTAAAGCATTTTCTTTCATTATCCCCATACAGTTTTTCATATCTTTCTAAATCTTTCTTACAATTTCTTTCATAAATTCTGTTGCATCGTTTAATTTATATCTACGGAGGATTTCTTGAGTTATAGCAAGTTTGTTTTTTATGTTAGAATTTTCTTCAATAAGTGCTGAAATTGATTGTTTATATTCATCATTTACAAGGTCGCCAATGTGTGATAATGCAGAGCTGTTTAAAGAGATGTTTTCCATTGTTATTATAATTATCAGAGTTTAGGATACTTTTAAAGATAAATAATTATAATCACTGTTAATATAAGTAATCAATATATTTTTTATTTTAATAAACCTAGCAAGCCTATTTCTAATAATTTATTAGATTTAAAATTTAAAAGTACTCCAGCAAATTTTATCTATCCTAATCTTCTTATTCCTCTTAAAATACTGAATCCTGTGTTTAAGTGCACCCATCTTAATAAAATCCTCTAAGCTTATCTCTATATCATCACAAAGCCTATAAAATATCCAATCTCAAATGATAAACTCCAATAATTAATTATCTTCAATAATCTTATCCTACATGCCTATATTCACTTTACTCTTTTTCTTATCCTCCTCCGCATAAATCACCCCAAGTTTCTAATTCCCCCTTTCAATCTTAACAACCCTCCTTTCTCAATAATTTCCTCCCAAAACATTTTTCCTCAAAGCATGCAACAATCTTCAAAAAATATGTACAAAAAAAGTGATCCCTAGTTTATCAAAAACAAAATCTCTACTAAAAACAATAAAATCTTATAAAATCATCTACTAAAATACTAAAAAAATATTTAAAAAATGATTAATACAAGTATTAACTTTAATAAACCTTATAAACCTATAGAAAAGCATTCAAAAGTTCTTATGGTATATTTTTTAACTAATATATTATATAAATGGAGGTTATTAGAGTTAGTTCTAAACAAATGCCACCAATATATGTTAATGAAGTCAAACAAAGTTTCAAAGCAAAGAATACTGTGGAATTACATGCTTTGGAAGGAGGGATTGCCACAGCTATCAAAGCGGCAGACTCATTAATTCATTTTGGTTATGCGAAACTTGTCAAATTTGAGACTTCGATATTGGAAAATGAAGGTCATTATGGACAATTCGAAGGTAGTGCAAAGATCATGATAAGGTTGGATAAAAGCCCTGATTTTGATAAATCTTTGCAAGAGTTTGAGAAGAACAAGACATTTAGAAGTAGTTAGATAACTAATTAAGTTATTGAATTGGGATGAAGGGAATTTTTGTGGGTTATAGATTATGAGTATCTTTTATAGATTATAATAAGAGAATGTGTGAATTTTGGGAAATAGATTATGGAGATGTGAAGAGGATTATAGGGTTTTGGGCTAATCCTGGCAAAAAGCTACTAATGGGGTCTATTAATAAAGTATCTTCTACTCTTAGTATCAACATAAAAACTATGATGCTTTATAGAAATTTTAAACATCAATCTATTACAAACCCTCATCTTCTTTAAATCATATTTATTATATACTGCATAACTTTAGTTGTTCTACTTGATAATTCGCCAATTCATTTCCTAAATGATTATCTCATACTAGCATTTTACTAATAAAATTACTTGATATCTCATCATTAACCTTACTCTTAACAATCCTCTGAAGTTCTTCATTCGCTTTTTCATATTCTTCTCAGAAAATCTTCAAAAGTATCAACCCTAATAAAAAAAAAATCAGATTTGTGGAGGACTAAGAGTAATTGGGGTATCTTGATGATAGACTATTTTAAGCATCATAAAAGCGAAACCTTCAAGTAAAAATCATTCACAATACACAATTTCATCAAGAGTAAAAGGTCTTTGTTTTTTTCCCTTATAACAATACTATCAAAAAGTGATCTTCATAAAATTCAGTTACAACATAAAATTATTTTCATCATAAGCCGCACCATTATATTGAAGAAAATTATTTTTTATTAGATTATGTTATAAGAGTATTGATTTCAATGTCATTTATCCTAAGTTTGTTTTTGTTAGCTACTGTGTATATCTGTTAATTAGAATTCAGAAATTTTCGATATCTTTGAGGTTGTTTCGTTTTCGATAAAAATCAATGAAGTGGTTAGAGATTATGCCATGGAATTCGATGTTTTTAAATATTTGGTATAGTCAACTGCTTTTGAGATGGTATCAATAGGCACTTTGCTTCATAGCAAATTTTTAGACATGCACTCGAAATGGGTAAGAAAGTTTTTACCCTCATATATAAAATTATCAACACAAGCAGAAAGGTCAGCTTTCATTTTTTATTTTCAGATATCTTAAGCATTCAATGAACTTCGAAGATTGTAATAAAGTGACTTTTTTCTCCCCAAAACTAAATTCCCCAACAAAAAATCACCTAAAATCACAATAAAAATCCAACTTCCGCCAACTCTAAAGCGACTAAAACCCTCCCAATACTTTATCATCTAATCCAAAATCTCCCACCTTCTTTATCCCATCTTCTAATTTCCTTAACTCTTTCCTTCTCTCTAATAATCCAAACCTCAAAAGCTCTTCCATCATTAAAATCCTTCTTAAAATTCCCAGCCTCTCCAAAATTTCAAAAACTCTTACCAAAACTCTTAAAACCCTATCCCAAATAAAACCCTTCTCCTTTCAAAACACTTCTTCTTCTAAATCTAACCTCGAATTCCCATAATTTTTTTATACTAAGAATACAATTTATAAATATGAGCATATTTGAGTTTACCAAAAAAGACGAAGAAGACTATCACAATTGGATGAATTTCATCAGAGACAGCATCAACCAAAATGTTGAAGACAAAACTACCTTTTATTCCTTTAATTTCAAATTCTCCGAGCCTATTGGAGCTACGAATTTTATATGGGAACAAAGCAAAGAACCTGTAAAAAGATTATCAACAGCATTTTCTATAATGCGATCTTCTTTATCTACTTTGCCAACCTTAGGAGAAGAACTTACTGAAGAAATACCAAAAATCTCTGATTTCGAATTGAGGATTTCACAAGAACTTGCCGTCAGTCCAATTGTTATGCTTCCACATAGGCGAGATTGATGTTATAAATTAAGGATGTATAGATGTGTTTTATATTTTTAAAGGGTTTTTATGTAAGGATTTATTGTTTATTGAAGAAAATTTGTATTTTTAAATTTGGGTTTGAAATAATTAGTGAAAGATGAAAAGGTTTTTTTGGTATTGGGTTTGGAGGAATGAGGAAAATTTTGACATTTGAAAATGCGCGATAAAGATAGGGGGTTTTATAAGATGAATAGAATGGGATTTACTTTTAGGGTTTTTTGATAGGTTTTTGGGTAGTGGATTATAAGAACTTTAGGGTTAACGTTTTGGAATTTTATTTATTTTTGGATATAAGATGGGATTTTAAAGAAATTAAGGAGGCTGGACAAGATGTGCATATTTTAAGATGCTAGAGAGAGTAAATATAAAATTTAGGATATAAATAATGACTCTTAGTATCCTATACCTATATAATCACAACACCCTATTCCAAATATCTTCAATCTGCATCTTCTAAAAACTAAAAAACATATAATCCACACAAAACTCCAACTACCCTATCATAATCCCACTAAAATCCCCAGAATCCAAAAATTTTCAAATCCTAAACCTCCAAAGCCACATCTACCATCCTCCCTTCCAAAACAATTCCTTCCATCCATAAAATCTTCTAAAATCCAAAGTAAATATCAATCTTAATTAAACTACCCTCTAGTTTCTCTAGCAATCTGTATGAACTTTGCTCTTTTCACCGGTACCTGATACTGTTCAACAAATTCATCCATATCAATCTCCTTCTTCATAAATCTCTTAAGTATATCCCCAGCTTCCTTATTATATCTAGCTTCCATTTCTTTAAGTTTTTCCAACACCTTCTCTTGTGAATACTGTTTATTCAACACTTCAACCTGTTTCATCAAATTCCCTAATTGTCCAGTTAAATTTTCAATCTCATTAATTTCCCCTTGATGTTCATTAACCATACTATCATATTCATTTTTTCTTGCTAAATTCTCATTAACTTTAGCTAAATTTCCTTCAAGTAATTGATCTCTTATTTTTAAAAGTCTATCAGGTTCATCTAAATTCATAACAAATTCAAGTAAATCTTGTTCGTCTTCAATACTTTTATTCCAATTTTGTATAAGTTGCTGGAAATTAGGTAGTTTTGGAGCGGGTTTTGGTGGGTTTGATTTAAAAGAATTGTATATGTTCTGAATGATACTGAGTAAAGAAATTCCTGGACTCCAAGAATTTGCTTCGGGATATTCAATGATTTGCTTTTCACCTATGAGTGGATGAATAACATTACTTGCTACAACAATTCTGGGTGGATGATTTGGGAATGATGAACCGAGATAGACTCGAACGTAGAGGAGACCTAGAGCTAAAGGTAGGCCTACTTCGTATTCGCTTTGTTTTACAGATTTAGTGTCGCTGAATACTGATTGGACTTGAGCGATTGCTGATTTCTCATATTGGGAGACTCCTGCCATTTATATCTACTGTTAAGGGTTAATTAGAAATTAAAGGGTTTGTTTTTGAAATTAATTTCTCTATATAGAATCCTCTAATTCTAATAAAGAGTTCTTGGAAATAACACTTTTTAAACTCTTAAGCAAAAGTGAACTTCATATACTTCTGCAAAGTTTTTCTGAGCTCATCAGATTTGTATCAACCTGTTCTACCCTAGTGCCTTTTTTGGTTGATATCATAATTTTCAACTCATCAATTTCTATTCAAATAATCTGCATTTTAACCTTTATATCAAGAGGCAATACTGTAGTAATCCCATCATTAAAATTAGACATAAAAATTATGCTAATGAAAATAATAAAAGCTTAAAGTATTCAACTTTATACAACATTCTTTTTTGTGCTGGGGCAATAGCAGATTTACTTGTAGATATAAATTTATCTATAAGATTAAAAGACTTAGAAACTTTTATTATAATTTTTTATATAGGTGAGTATTTATTATATAATCAATAGTCTTATCATTTTTAATAAATGATTTTTAAAGAAATACAAGATAGAAAATTCATGGGAAATTATTTATTCAAAGATATTTTAGAAATTCATGTCCTTGACGTTACTTTTTGTTGTCATCAAAAATTTATATATAGGATTTATATCGACTATAAGTATTATTTCTTTATTATTTGAAGCAAATTGTTTGAGTGTTATAGTTTTTATTAGAGAAAGTTTATATGCACCAAGGTTTATTGATTAAACTTTATTAATTGCCCTACCTGGGAAGAATTTTTATTACTTTAGCTTTGAGTATATTTGTATTAAATTGTCTAGGGACTGAGTTTTGTCTAAGTTATAGAGATAACCATTACTGGGCTTCTGTTATAATTCTGGTTTTGAGATAGTACTTTGAAGAAAAATAATAAGAAAATAAAAATAAGCTTATTTTATAGACGTAAAATATAGAAAAGACTATATTTGTGAAGGGAAAATTGTGCTTATCATTGAAAAATGTGAGATTATCATGATGAAATGAATATGAAAGCTCAGGATTAAAAGATGTGTATTTGGAAAATAATATTTTATATATGATAAATAACAATAATAAATAAAAACTATTATAAAATACGATAAAGGTTTGATAAAACCAATAATTCTCTACCATATAATAAAACTTCACATTTTCTATATTAATTTATCATAACTTTTATAATATCTTATTTTTTATATTCATGCATAAGTGAAAAACCTGTTATTATCTTTAAAACAACCGAAAATCATTATAATTTTGCATATCTCCCATAGTAAAACCAAAATAATATTACAAAGCCTTATAAAATAACCAGCCATAAAGCCAGCTAGACAAGAAAATAATGTAATGGCCATAATAATGCCAAAAAAAAGATTGCATTGCGAACACGAAGGATGTACAAGAAGCTATTGCAGTTCTTTTAATCTTAAAAGGCATATAGAAAGTTCTCATAATGGGCTTAGAAAATTCAAGTGTCCTCTTTGTAGCCGACTTTTATCATCAAAACAGAATTTAATTGACCATCAGAATATCCATAGTGGAGCTAAGCCATATAAATGCGAGATCTTGTCTTGTGGAATGACATTTAGACAACTAAGCCAGTATTATTTGCACAAGCAATTGCATAAAGAAGTCTCTAATCATATAGTTTACAACTACAATGCTTTTGACTCAAATTTGAAATTCCTCATGTTTAAACTAAGTGAAGAATACTTTGATAGTAGTTATACAATACCTACATTACCTTATACTATAGAAGATATTAAATTGCCTGCTGTTAGCTTTGACAAATCGTTTGAAGCAAAACTGCCTTTGATGCCTATACTAGAGTCATTAAATTAGAGTTATTAGTAATTTATTTATATGATTTTATTGAAATCATAATGTAGTATATTGGTTTTATTAAGGGGTTAGGGTGTTTTTGTGGGATAAGTTTGTTGAGGGAATGAAAAAAATGTGGTGGATGATAGCTTGAGAAAGTAGTTTAAAAAAGTTCAATAAAATCCTTTAATCTTATTTAATCTTTTATAGAAATCATAAAGCAATGTGTTGTAAAAACTTATAATTTAAAATAAAACATATTTTACCAAATGTTTTATAATACAACAACTGATTATTTAGGTAATAAATCTAGATTAGTTTAGTCTAAAGATCTTCTCTTGCTTCAATATCTTCATAATCACCATAATCTTCTTCATGATCATGATCATGTTCTTGTGCATATTTAGCCGCTTCTTCATCATCTAAAGCTTTCTTAACAGCAGGTTCTTTTTCTTTTCTAGCAGCAAAGGTCTTCTTGGAAAATTCAGAAGCTTCTTCAACATTGTCTCCAATGAAAATATTATCAAAAATAGACCCTGCTGTAACTTGCCAGATTTCAATACCAACACCTCCAGCTTTTCCAATCTTATACAACTCATTATCAGCAAAATATTCAGGATTAGCAATCTTTGGGGCAACCCATGGTCCTTTATAATCAGGATTAGGTATAGTTTTTTGTCTCCATTCACCTTTATATTCAGGATTACGTTTTCTTGGTGCTTTCCATTCCCCATCATCATCATTCCAATCATCAGGTTTAGATGCTTCATTATCATCAATAAACTCAGGAATATCATCCCATCCATCAGGCTTAAAATCATTTACATCAGGAATTGTAGGATTATCAACCCAATCATCAGGTTTATTAGCAGATGGATCATTGATTTCTTTTGGTGGAAGCATTTCAAAATTCTCATCTAAAGGACCTGATGTAACTTCTTGATTATCGATTAAAACTTTAAAAGTGTTGTCTGGGTTTATTATTAGAGTATATTGATGGGTTAGGTTATCTGGCTCGTTTCTGATTCTTTTGGTGTTTATGAAATTTTTACCTTTGTATGGGAGGATTACGTGAGTTTTTTTATCTGAACCACATTGGTCAGGACCGAACATGATCAAGTATGGGGTTTGTCCATCGAAATTGGCTTGGTCGAAACCTTCTGGAAGGATCTTAATATATCCTCCACCACAGTCCAAGTTTTGCTCGTTTTTAACTGTGAACTGAACAACCAAAGTCTTATCATCATTAGTAAAAGCTGGAACTTTACTAGAAATAGCATAAGATTTCGCGTTTGCAGGGGTACGAATTCCTTTATCTACACCTTCATCAACAAACCATTTCCCTGCTGATAATTCGAATTTACCAAACTCAGCCTTTGATGACTGTACCCATCTGGATTCCCAATTGCTTCCAAACTCTTCAGAAAAGAAAACAGTTCCTGCACTTAAAGCTAGTAAGCATGATACAACTACTAACTTCATATTTACACGTGTTGATTTTTTACCTTAATGAAATGCTAAATAGACTTAAGAAACTTGAGTTAAAAAATTTGAGAAGGTTTTTAAAATGAAGATTTTTGAAGATGGGATAAAGATTTTAGGTTCAATTTTATATGGGGAAAGTTTTTTTTTGTTGTTTTTGAAGGTTTATATAGGTTAAGGATTAGATTTCGGATAAGGAGAAGATATTATAGGTTGGGTATTGGAAGGAAGTTTTAAGATTATGATAGAAATGAGATGTTATTGAAAGAAATAATTAGTTTTTGATTGAGTTTAGAGTGTTAGAGTTGATAGTTTGGATATTTTGATTTTTTTGAATGAAATCAATCTTGGGAATAAAGGGAAGATAGGAATATGATATATTTTAAAGTATACTTTCTGATATCGTTAAGTTGTAAAGTATATTTTTAATGTTTTTAGGTTTTAAATAACGAACCATGTGGATATAATCATTGGGTCTTATAATCCAATAGTAAATCTAAATCCTCCTAATCCTCATCTCAATCACAAAAATTTTCTGATTCAACTTAAATTATTTATTTTTACTCTATTTAATAGGATTTGCTACATTGAACACCCTTGCCCCTTCGCTATAATCCTTATTAGGGTCTCTTTCACATTCTGGGGGGAATTTTTCTCTCTTTTCAATATAATATTTTTCTCTATAACTACCATGGGATAGAGGGTTGTATGTCAAATATAGATTTCTCCTTGTAAATGTACTAAAATTAACGTCACTTCTATGAGGGGAGTAACTGTCAAAGAATACCAAGTCTCCAGCTTCAGCATCAATAGGAAACCAGTTCATCCTAGCTTCTAAATCAGTTCTAATCCCCCCATCACTATTTTGAGGTATGATTTCCCTAGATTTGTGTAAGCCATAAGCGAAATCAAGACCTCCAGACTCTCTTGTATTAGGGTCTATTGGTAATAAGACCGTAAGTAATTTATCTAAACCAAAAGATACAAAAGCCGGCTGGTCTTGATGTGCAGTAAATCCATTACCGTGTGGGAATTTAAAATTAACTTTTTCTTTATAAATAATTGAAGGTTCTCTAAACAGTTCACCACTCATATCATTTATCATCCCATATGATAGATTTTTCAAGTCATCATAAAATGGTAAAAAGTTCTCAACTCGGCATAATAATCTTTTTCCTGTTAGTTTATCTACTTCAAAATACTTCATCCATTTTCCTGGGGTTTCTGGTAATGATTCTAGTTCATTTGCCCATTGAATAAGATTATCACGAATGTATGGCGGCAAAACATTTTTCAATACGAGAAAACCATCTTCTTCGTATTGACGGACTTGAGATTCTTTAAGATAGTTTTGTGTTGCTGGCTTGGGCATTGAGGTGAGAAATTTCTTTGGGATCCTAGAAAGCATTTATAAAGGAATTAATGGAGTAGATTTAATTGTACTGATAATGGAATGACATCATATTTGTATAGGAGTTTATATAGGAGTAATTGTTTTTGAAAGGTTTTTTAAAGAGAAGGGAGGGTTTTGAAGGGTTTGATAAGATTTAAAATTGATATTGAAAGGGAGGTTTGGCTTGGATTAGAATTTTGGAGGATTATGATGAAAGAAAGATGAGATGGGGAAATTTATGAAGCTAGGAAGGGTTTTTAGTTGGAAAATTCATGGATTTTGGAAGATTGGGTGGAGGTGTGAATTTGGGTTGCTTGAGGATGGGTGGAGAGAATTTTATATTTTTTTAAGTGGATTAAAGAAGCGGATTAAAGAAGCGGATGAGGATGGGGGAAAGTTAGGAATTTTAGAGCGATTTTTATAGGTTTGTTAGAAGGGAGGAGATATTTTGAAGACTGATTATGTGTTTATAGGGTTTAATGATAAATTTAGGTAGTAAGAATTAGTTTAGGCTATATTGGGTTTAATGATAAATTTAGGTAGTAAGAATTAGTTTAGGCTATATCATTTTCATTTGAATGTATATCATTTATTTTTATATGATATATTGCTAAGGCTAGATTGTAAGGATATGGTATTAATTATAGGGTATAATAAAAGTTGTTTATAATTTTGGAGAGCTAAAGCTAAGGGAGGTAGATTTTTATGGATGAAAATATTGTTATGATGAAATAAAATATTCGCTATGGGGAAAAAATAAAAATTTAATCAAATTTGCTTCAAGCATCTTAAAATCCTAGTTTTCACTACTGATATCAAACTTTATCTAAATTTTGTATAAAATCTAGCTTATCTTAACTAAAATCTAACTAAAAAACTATTTATACCAGTAATGCTATCATAATATATAGTATTATCCATATCGCTATAACCCCAATAAATTATAAAATCCTTATCTAACTTCCCTTCATATTCATCCTACAATTTCTCTCCATAATCATTTTATCAATCCCTTCATAATCTTAACATCAACACCCAAACATAAAAAAAAAATCTCATCCAACCTCACATAATCATCCCATAAACTCATCAATTAATTAACTACAATCCTATCAAATCCTCATCAAAAAAGTATTTTCCCAAACTACTAAAAATCCTAAAAAAAAAATACAATATTTCCTCCAAAAACGGGGGGGATATTAAAATGACTGAATCAATGCCTTTATTCCTAGCGACGCTACAAGCTCTGATCTTATCTCAAATTTTTAATGAAAAACTTCATCTTGGTGTGACAAACACTGTTCATGTCGACTGTAAAAAGAAATCAAAATCTGATATAGTCGATTTAACCTCATATAGAAAATTTGATAAAGAACTTGTTCATTCTGAGCAAAACGAAATCAAAATGGTCGCTGAAACCCTTTATTATAAGTCACAAAAGATTCCAAGTAAAAGAATGTCTGAGAATTTACCTGCTGAAAAAATCAAAAAATCTAAAAGGGAAACGGTTAGGGTTATGAATGAAGACTTTCCTGTATATAAGACCATGCAATTTATTGATGAAGTTCAAATGGCCCCAGTTTTTTCTAGAGAAGAAACTATGCCTCAGCTTATGAAAAACTGTTTAGTTCCAAAAGAAAGTAAGTTTTATGTAGAGGTTGAAATTAGGGTTAATAAAATTGCTAAGATTATGGCGAATAATGAATGCATTAGCTTGCAGAAATATATTTTGCCTAAAGCTTAGGTTAAGGTAGTGAAATAATTGAATGTTTATTGATGGGTTGGTTTTGGTAAGATTTTTTTGTGGAATTTTATATGGGGTTATGTGGATTTTTGAGTGGATTGGAGTTTGGGTAGAAGTTTTGTGTATAAATTATAGGGTTTTTAGATTATTGTTAAGAGAGTTAGGGTTTTTTTGAAAGCAATTTTTTGAGTAGGATTTGGGTTGGAAACTGAGTTTTTGTGCTAAAAAATTTGCTAGAAGTGATTATCAGCCTTGATTATATGGTAAAGTTAAATTTTTATATACCTCAGAGCTGGGGTAATATAAAATTATAGGAAATTGCTAGAGTCCAAAAATCGAAGTAGTAAAATTCATTATCACAAGGAAAAAAGCCTGATTTGCATTTAAAACTTTAAGGAAGTGATCTTTTTCTTTGAATATTTTGACTATGATCATACCTTTTGATGTGAGAATATTTTTTCACACACCAACTTAGAATTTGAGAAATTTTAGGCTGAGAGATATTATTCTAAAGCTTTGCATTCACATAGTCAATGCATTTCCTAGGGTATATATAAGGATATATTCAGAGAAAAGGTGTTTATGCATCGGGATTCAGGCATATGCTTGTAAGTCATCATAGAAAATTATTATAAAAATGTCTGGACAAAAAATTTTAGATCTAAAAAGCTTGTAAAATAAACCCAAAGTTAATTTTCAAAATCTGAGAAAATATCTATGGTCAAAGTCTTGTAAAAATCGTCAGGTAAAGAATCGAAATTATTTTTATATATTAAAGGTTGAATTTATTTTTATATAAATATATGATTCCAAATCAAGTTGTTTTATAAACCTTAAAAAGGCAAAAAGAATAATCAATAAGAATTCTTCAAGAGATTATAAAACATACTCATGGCTAAATAATATATAAAAAATACAATCATATACTAATCTTTCTCTTAGATCACAAAATATATCAGAAATACCTCGATCTAATGAACTTATAAACAATAAAATCAAACATCAATTTACTGAAATCTATCATTTAATGCGATTTACAAATACACAAATTTTTAAAATTTTTGCGTATTTTCATAAAACAAAAAATTAATGCTCAGCAAATAAACTTTTATATCATATGACAAAAAATACTAAAGTTAGTTTAAATTATATTATAAATAAAAAATAATCTTGCCAAATAGGTTTGAGGAGTTATATGAGAAACTTTACTATTTTTATAAGTTAAATATGATGGAAATAATGGGAATGTTTGAAGAAAGGGGTGATAAATAGGTTTTATAGGAGAAAAAGTCCTTTTAAATATAAGATTTGGGTGTTAGAAGAGAAGTCTAAGTGAACGAAAGAAGAATTTATTGGGAATATTTTGCACATTCACTTTTATTATACTCATTCGCTATAAAAATCTTAAACAATTTATATTTTTTTACCCTAAATACCTTTTTCTATGATAAAAATCCTTATAAATATTTCCACACAATCCTATCATTCTTCTCCTTACAACCTCTAGCTTCATATGAAATTGTGATTTTCCATAATTTCCACCATAATCAATTTCCACATTATCTTTGATACCAAAGCATTAAAAAAAAACTATAATTAAATATGAGCTCTTTCAAAGAAACCCACAAAATAAAAACCCGCAAAGATCGAAATAATATCAAGCATATAAATAACTACCCGTTACTAGAAAAACTTGGAGAAGGTGCAAACTCCAAAGTTTTTCTAAGCAAAAGAAATAAAACCTTCTACGTAAATAACAAAATAGGCTATAAAAATTATAAACACAGACAATCTCTCTAGACAAAAAGAATTCATAAAAGGTCCAAATGGGGGCACAATCATAAAAACCGCACTTGATAGTATCTATAGAGAAATCAATATCCTTAAGACCTTAAATCATGAAAATATCATAAAAATTTTCGAAGTTATTTATGATGAAGACAATGGAAAAATCTATATTGTTATGGAAAATTGTAGTAAAGGAAGTTTAATGAGTTGGGATACAAAAGAAAATAAATTTATTATAAAATGGGTAGAAGGAAGTATAAACGAAGAAATTTTAAGGCATATTTTTAGGCAAATTGTATATGGGGTGCATTATTTGCATATGCAGTTGATAGTTCATTATGATTTGAAACCTCAGAATATACTTTTAACTGAGGATTTGTCTGTAAAAATCAGTGATTTTGACAGGGCTTTCAACCTTGTTACTAGTGATTTTTTACCTAAAAACCCAGGGACTTATCAGTTTTTCCCTCCTGAAAACATTTCTAACATTTCACATAATAGTTCTTATAGATGCAAAGCTGTGGATATGTGGTGTTTAGGTTTGATACTCTATAGTTTTATATATAATGTTTTACCTTTTAATGGACAAAACATAGCGGAATTGTTTAAAAGTATTGAAGAGTTTGAGTATGATATAAATAGACTGAGTTTTCCTGATAACCCAATTATAAGTGAAGGGTTAAGAGATTTGATTAGAAAATTACTTGATAAGAACCCGAATAATAGGATTACGATACATGGAGCTTTGATTGATCCATGGTTAAATTGTACTTAAATTTGAAGTTTTTAGGATAAGGTAAATAAAAGATTCTAATGGATTTTGTTTTGATGATTATTGAGAGGGATGAATGGGTATTGGTTTAAAAGAAGAAAGAAATTTTGGATTAGAGGATGATATTATTGGGAGTATTAAAATTAGTTTTGATGGGGTAATTTAAAATAGGATATATAATAATGGAAGAATTGACAGGAGGAAAACTAAATAGTTTTAATGTTTGATAAAAGATTAAAAGAATAGGTTTCAGTTATTCATATCATTTAAAGAACTATTTTATAAAGATTTGTGGAGATAAGCTAGAGAATATTATCATTATAGATTTTTCTTAATGTTATTAAATGAGTGATGATTAAATCTTTGAATGATAATTTTATCAAGAAAATAAAACTGTTGTTATCATTGTTTTCTGTATAACAGAACTTTTTATAAAGTGATAATGAATTAGGAAGATGAAAATCTATTTAATATTTGACATATTTGTATATATTTTTTAGTTAATAAATTTGATTCTGGTAGTAAATATTTAAATCTCATGCTTAGGAATATAATATTAATACTAAAGTACCTTAATTATTGCAATTCGCCTATAAAATTATTAATAATTCTTCTAAAAATATACATTTTATTATCTAGCAATAAATGCAATAAGCCTTCAGCACTATAATCCAACTTCTAAAAGCTTTAATATAATAAAATTACAACAAAACATAATTTTCAAATTAAACTACACAAATATCTTTAAAAATACCTAAAATTCTTAACAAACTAAGCAAAAAAAAACTTTAATATCATGCCAAAAAAATCCTATAAATTCCATAATTATAATTCCTATATCATTTATATCCACTTCAATCATATTCAAAAATTTTCTTTTCTCAACAATCTCAATCTTTTCCCACTCAAACAATCAAAGCTTCGATCATCTTTTATCCAAATCCTAAAAAATTCCCATAAAAGTATCTTTTCTCCTTATTTCACAACATGACAAAATATCATAAATCCTAATAATCAAACCAAAATCATCTTCAAATACAAAAAAAAATCCCTTCTTAATTTTCCTTATAAAAAAATTCTAAT
Source organism: Stentor coeruleus (assembly GCA_001970955.1). Taxonomy (NCBI): domain Eukaryota; phylum Ciliophora; class Heterotrichea; order Heterotrichida; family Stentoridae; genus Stentor; species Stentor coeruleus. Next base: position 61,578 of record MPUH01000230.1, on the reverse strand, counting down.
TCAACCCTTTAATATACATGGAAATCTAAAAACCTAATAATTTACTTACAATGGATAATCACCAATACAAAAAAGGCAAAAGTGAAAAATTTGATGAAGAGTTTGATTTAGAAACAAGCGACCGATCACGAATGCAATCTTTACAAGCCTTAGATACTGTTTTTAACACTTTATCCGACCCTTCACTAGAAGACTCATTATTAAAATCCAAATTTAATTGCTTATCAACATATAAATCAGAAAATGACCCTGAAACACTTCCAGAAGAACATAACGAAAATTTTTATAGGAAACTTTTTCATGAAGATCATCAGATTGATTGTGAAGATATTGAAAAGAAATGCAGTTTCCTTATAGTCGATTCAGAAGAATGTTTAGATGATAAGGAAATATGTGAAAATTATAAGTCATTTTTAGAAGACTCATATGATAGATTATCTCTTAATACCCCATCTTTTACATATTCAAGGACTGAAACTGGGGCTGTGAATTCTGTTTTTAATACTTTTTTATGGCAAAGTGGTCTAATGAAATCTTTGCCACAATCACGTAATCAGTCAGAATATCTAGGAGGACAAGCATGGGAAACATTTGATCCTTGTTTTATTGTTGAAAGGAAAGATATTGGGAAATATGATAAAAATGAACTTTTTATGGTTGATAGGATTTGTAAGTCTAGTTTGAATTGTAAGAAAGGAGAAGTTGAAATACTTGATAGGGTTAATAGGACTATGGATGAGAAATATCAGGATAAGGAAATTAGTGGGTTTAGAGATCGGAATATAAGCTTTGAGGATACTAGTAATTGTTGTCAGTGTAGATATGATAAGTGCATTATATTATAGGTTTAATATATGGATACTTGAGTTTTTTTTTTTTTATTGAGAGAGAGGGGAATTTGATTTTTTTAATTGAAGATTGTGGGGTTTTTTGTGGATAGAGAAAATAGTGGAAATTAATGATAGAAAAAAATTTTGGGAGTTTTTTGGTGTATAGGAAAGGCAAGGAAATTTGGTTTTTTTGGATATGGATAGGGTTTTGTATTTTAAATCAGTTTATTTTACAAAATTCAAGTTTATATGATAAAAATATACATCAATTAAAAAACCCAAACAGCCAAAATCCTTTATCAAATTTCTATAAAAAAATCAATCCTAATTTACTAATAACAAATCACTCAAATCCCTTTTATAATTCGTAAATAAAATCATAAACCCCTTCCTATCTTTAAACCAAAATCTTAAATCACTATACAAATTTAAAATGAAAATATGCTGAAGCTTTTTCACTTTTTAGATAATTTTGGGTTTTAAGTTTAAATCAAAATAAAGGATTTTATATTGAGATATGATAGATATTTATAATAAAGATAAGTTTTTGATAGTGATTTAAGATTAAGATGATTATTTAGGATGTTTTTATAATAAAATACTATCATAATAATCTTAAAATTATCATATAAAAAATTACATTGCCAATTTTTGACTCCCATAAATTAATCTTACTTATTTGCCTTCTTATATGGATTGACAAAGGTTTTCTTTGGTGGGTTAGCAACAAAAGTATCAATTAAATACTTCCGCCATCCAGTCGAACTTGTTAATGAACCCTGATTAAACGAACTAAAAACTTCAACAAAAGTAGCTTCAGTAACATTATTGCCATTCTCAGCAAGTTTATCACTAATATTCTTTATACACATAGTTTTAGCTTGATTCATATCATTAACATATTTTTCATTTTTTATCGTGTTCGTAACTAGTGACTGGCCTTGAGCGACAAGTAGTGGTAAATTTGAACAACTATGGTCAATAAGTTTACTTAAAACCTCCCCTGCTATCTTATTCATTGGTATCCTACTTGTAAGCTCTTCATCAAAAATCTGGTAAATCAGTCCAGCTTTGACTGATGGGTCTCCTTGTGATAGCAGTATTCCAATAACAAGAAGGTCTTTCATATCGTAAAACCCTTCATTGCTGATGATTTTTCTAAAAAAGTCATCTATTTTCGTGTTTGGAGGGTTACTGAATATAACTATACCCAATATCTCGGCAATCCTTCCCAATTGAGTTGGGTTGGTTTTACCATTAGGTGAGTATTTCCTTATAATCGAATCAACCCTTGTAGCTTGCTGCATATGGAAATTCAAAGCTTTCTCAGCGACTAACACAGCGGTTTCTTCTGAAGAGTTCCTAGTTTCCACACAGCCCATTTATATAAAACGTATAAACCTAATTTTCAGTCGTTTTCTTCAATAATCGGCATTGGAAACAAATTTAGAGAGTTCAATAAGGCCTCTTGCAATGGTATTATGATAAAAAATATAGTATAAGTTGTAATATGTAAAAGATTAGATAAAAATAACGACTATAATCTGTAGAGGTTATTAGTGACTGGAAATTCAGTATGAAGACCAAAAGAGAATGTATTATGGCTAAAAAAGTAAATAAACATAGTTTAATACATAATTGCATAAATCAAATAATTTTTATCCTTTACCCAACCACTATAAAAAATGCACAATATTCCGATTCATATAAAAATATAATTATAATACTCTAATTATATTGTTCGCGACGAATCAATGAACTTGATGATCTAGTCCCTAAAGGTGATTCAAAATTGATATTCGATCGACCCATAGACTCTTTAACCTTATCACAAATTTTAGCTATTTTAGCTTTTTGGTTTGCAATAGTCTTAGCTAAATTATCACTTTCTTCAATAAGTTTACAATAATCATCATCTCCCATACTTGAATAACTCCTCCCAGCTTTTTGTTTTTCTGATTGACTATTTTCCCCTAATGGTATACTAAGATTATTTGATATATCAGCAGATAATGTATTAATAGGCTCAGATAACTCACATAAAAACTGAAGCAAAGACAAAAAAGATTGTTTATAATTCTCGCTTTTAATCTGTGCGAAAAACTCGTTTTCAGAGTTGACAATATTCATAATCATTCGGTTCCATTTAGGGTTTTCTTTCAGTTTCCCGAAAAATATGTTGGAAAATTTAAGCACTTTGATGGAACTAACATCACAATCCAAAGTGGGCTCTTTACAAGTTTTTATCTCTTCCAATAGTTTTTTGTTTATTTCCTGAAGTTCGTTTCTATTTATGTTTTACTTTTCGCTTTCAAGTTTCCGGATTTTTTTTTTCAGCCCAGCAATTTCTTTTGATTTGAGCGTGTTTTCTGTAGAAACACTAGGTTTTGGGGCATAAACACTGAGTTTTTCTGAGGTTTTAGCGAGGACTTCACGAAGTTTTTCTATAGAAGGCAATGCTTTAAGAGAATTTAGACTTCTTGGTTGTGATGAATCTCTAATAGGTGATAATTCGCTTGAAAATGAAGACTCAACAAGTTGGTCTGCTCGTGATGATGAACGTTCTGCGCTTAAGCATTTAGAAAATTTAGATTCAATTTTGGTCAAATTCACCTGGAGTTTTCTACCTGACATTTTTAACTTCTACTCTCAATTGCTAGTAAAAAATTTAGTGAAAAGGTTTTAAAGAACTTTTATTAGGATTTCCTTTATAAGTATATGTAAAAATCATCAGTTTTCTTTATAAGCGTATATAAAAACTGTCAAATTTTATGTTTTTTTTATAGGAAATTGTGTGAAATGTGATGAATTGAGAGGAGGAGATGAAGAAAATTCAAATTTCATCATTTAAAAACTGAGGTTTTTTTGGGTTTGATGAGGAAAGATTAGGTTTATCATATGAATTTATTACTTAGTTAGCAAATATACTATGAACAATCCTTTCACCTGAGAATATCCCTTGCTCAACAGCTTTGTTTGCTTGTTTTTCAATATCTTTTTTCTTACGCTTAATCGAAGCGAAGAAATCGTGGGTGATTTGTTTTATGTCTTGAGCTTGAACTACTAAGCTTTGTGAAACTTCTATTGCTAAGTTACAAAGGCGAATTGCTTTTTCAATTCTTCCGGGTCGGAGTGAGAATTCAGAGTTGTCATTGAGAAGGGAAGAAAAAATTTCTAGTCTTTTAGCGCATTTGCTAAGTTTGGCTTCGTTATTTCTGAGGATTGTTTCAACTGCTTGCATAAGATTTTTCCATGAAGAGAATATATTCATAGAATCCTCGTGGGGAGTACCTTCAAGTTCTATGTATGGAGGCTTGGAAAGGTACTTAGCATTACATTTAGGATTAGCCTTAAGAGACACGAGCATTATAAAAATCCCATCTGTAATGACGAAATTCTTAAAACACGTTTCATGAACCAAATTACGAAAGTAACTAAGAGCCGCTGAAAAATTCGCATAGCTTTCTCTTATATAATTGAAGTCTGGTACATATTCAAAACTTGCCATATAAAGCTGTGTGCCTGATAGGTTTAAGTTATTAGAAATAATTTTGTGGCTCTGAGGGAGGATTTTGATATTTAAACATACTTGATTTTGTCCTGAGTTCAAGCGAGAATAAGTCCCATTATTTGTAAAGTTTGACCCTAATGTCTCACTTCTAACGATTTTCGGTATGATTCTTCTGGCAATTTCGACTGAGTGTTTTTTTTCTGAAGGTCTTACAATATTAGCACATCCCATTTTCTTTTTTATTTTTGGCTGAAAATCATCTTGATCTTATGGTAAAACTCTATTTTATTTGTATTTAGTTATATATGTTACAATTTGGTATATGTTTTTTGTGTTTGTTGTAAGTATGATATTAGAAAATTAGTCTTGAGATAAAGCATAAAATGCAATTTTAGGACTAATTTAAAAGGAAAATGCGCTTATAAAATAATATAGATAGTATAATACATTGATATATAATTATTATAAGATTTATTGTGTGAAAAAACTATGAAATTTCTTTTGAAAACAAATTCTTTTAAATGTTTATTAAAATATTAGATGAAGTTGTTGTGTATATGCATGAAGATTGATAGTAAAGTTATTTATGATTAATGGATGAGTTTATTGAGTTGGAAATAAGTTTTTGATAGGTGGAAAATTTTTAGTTTAAATTGTCAGAAATATGCTTTGATGTTAAAAATATATTGAAATTAAAGGACTGGGCTATGATTGTTAGAAAAAATATTTTGATTTTGGCTTTTGGCTTGAAATTTTTGTCGGTTTATGAGTTTAAAGCAGTTTGATAAGATAAAAGCTGAAAAATATGAAGTGCTTATTATAATAAGATGAAAAATTAGGTTGTGGATTTTTAATTTTTTGCTTTGAAGTGTTTTAGATGTTTTGCTTAACTTTGCTATATTTATATATAATTTTTTTCACTTTGAAATTTCTAGTTTTTTAATTTTTTTGGAATGAGATATTTGATATTTTAAGTTGAAGTTGTATATTTTGGATTTATTCAAAATATTTTTATAATACTAAAGAGAAGTGAATTTAAAGCGAGAATATATAAAAATGAAGGTTTTTGGTTTGTTTTTGTTTGAAATTTTTAAAAACAAAAAGTATAATTTTGACAAAATAGGCGGATAGATAGAGGAAATGAATAATCCTAGTTAGAATATATTGAATCAGTAGTCATGAATTATGTTTTTAATATTATTAAGATAGTAGTGTAAAATCAGAAAATTCTGTTCTATGTAAAAATAATATATATAGTTCTCATTTATGGTTGATTTTACCACTATAAATTCAATAATATATATAGTTCTCATTTATGGTTGATTTCACCACTATAAATTTAATAAAATCTTAAATACTTCCTTACAATAAACTTCAATTCCAAAAAAAAATATTATAAACCCCCAAAATAAATCCTCACTATCCATCTTCCTCCACCCACAACAAAAAAAGCATATTTTTTATCTTCAAATAAATCTTTAAATTACTTATATTATCTGGCAAAAAATAAAATGGACTAACCCCATAATTAAAACCCTCATAAAAACACCAAACTTTTTCCCATACCATAAATCAGCATTAAACCTAAATCTTGCAATGTTAAAAATCTCATCACTGCCTTCAAAAACTGGTCATATCCAAACCTACTTTCCTAAAACCCAAAAAATATCACTTCACCCATTCTTTTACCTTACTTCCTATCAAAAAACCCCAACATCTTCATAACCAATCACAGTTTTAACTAATCAAAACCAATTATGGCAACCACTTCTCTTCATAAATGGAAGGCCTGCGAATATCCGGTGGAGATTTCGTGTCTGAAAAACGAGGTAAACTACGGGACACCTACCGCATAGGTAAAAAACTCGGCGAAGGAGCTTTTGGAAGTGTACGCAAAATAACCCACAGATCAACAGGAGAAATTCGTGCAGTAAAAACTATCCACAAGCGAAACCTAAGATCCGAAGAAGAACGACAGACTTTTTTCAATGAAGTCTCAGTTCTAAGGGCAATAGATCATCCAAATGTCCTTAAATTATACGAGTTCTATCAAGATGACAAGAACTATTATTTAATCACTGAATTCTGTACAGGTGGAGAACTTTTCGATAGAATAATCAATAGTGGTCATTTTTCTGAAGCTCTTGCTGCTAGATACATGAAACAAATCCTTTCAGTTGTCGCATATTGTCATGAAAGAAATATAGTCCATCGAGATTTAAAGCCAGAGAATTTCTTATTAGACTCAACTGAAGAAGATGCAAATCTTAAAGTTATCGACTTCGGCACGGCACAGTTTTTTACTCATGGTTTGCATATGACTCAGAAATTTGGTACTCCTTATTATATTGCCCCAGAGGTGTTAAGGAAAAACTATGACCATTTGTGTGATGTTTGGAGTGCAGGGGTAAACATGTATATTTTATTATGTGGTTTCCCTCCTTTTGGTGGTCAGACAGATGAACAGATATTGAAAAGAGTTGCTGCTGGAAGATACTCGTTCCCATCACCAGAGTGGGATAGTATAAGTTTTGAAGCTAAGGATTTGATAAGTAAAATGCTCAATGTAGATATTTCAAGGAGAATATCAGCAGCTGATGCACTTATGCACCCTTGGTTAAGCAATGCTAGTAAAGCTCCTATTAATACTAATACAGCAAAAACCCTATTTCAGAATTTAAAAACTTTCCGCACTGAAAGAAGGTTGCAAAAAGCGACATTAAGCTATATAATATCCCAATTGTCTACTAAAGAAGACAGATTAGAAATGTTGGAACTGTTTAAAAGCTTAGATAAAGATAGTAGTGGAACTTTGAATAGAGCTGAACTTATTGAAGGCTTTCATATGATTTATGGAGATGTTTATGAAGACATTCAAGGGGAAATCGGGAAAATCATTGCTCAAGTTGATGTGAATCAGTCTGGAGAAATTGATTATAGTGAATTTGTCCTTGCGACTATGAATAGACAAAAGCTTTTATCTAGAGAAAAACTTGAGTCAGCATTTAAAGCTTTTGATGTTGATAATAGTGGAACAATATCTGCAGATGAACTTAAAGGGATATTAGGAAGGTATCATACATATGAGGATCATATATGGCAGGATATTATTAGAGAAGTTGATACAAATGGAGATGGGGTTATTGACATTAGAGAATTCACTGAAATGATGCTAAAGATGGGTTAAGTATTAGTTTTGGCTTTTAAGAATAGAGATTTTTATTATTTCCTACCTTTTCTTATATCGGATTTAGATTGGATTGCCCGTAAAAGCCGCTCAAGAGGGTCACTGGAGTTTCCTGAGTCAAATCCTTGAAGGCCTAGAGAACTAAATATGGCTGGACCACCTGGGCTACGGATTGCCCCAGATAAGACTTGAAGTGCTTGTTGTAGTTGAGCAGAGATTAGGTTTTCTCTGAGAAAGTCTTTAGATTTCTGTTCTTCTGGAAGGAGATCAAGTAATTCTGGGTATTTGGTTAAGTCGTCAACAAGGCTTTTTAGAATTTCTGGAGTTAGGATTTCGTCAAGGTCAGGGATTAGTTGAGGTTTTGCCAGACTTTCAAGCACACGTGCTAATGCGGAGGTGTCAATTTTTTTCTCTTCATGCTTAGGTTCGTTTCCTATAGCTTTATTAACTTTTTCACATAGCTCCTTATCTAACTCGGGATTAGGTTCTTGTAACCAGTAAAAAAACTTATCATCGCCAAATTCTAGCAAATAAACTCTTGATTTGGTTTGCACTACCTTTGAGAATTTAAACTCTCCAGGAAAAATGATATAGTCATCTTCTAACTTGCCATCAGGGTCAACCCATTGAAAATGAGAAATTTCAGACTCATCAGCCACTATTTGAATCTTTCCTTTACGCAGGTCAGGGCGGACTTTGCCGTTTTCCGATATCATTTTTCCTGCTTTGAATTCAAACTTGACACTCATTAGGTTTATGAATAAGAGTTAAATGGCTTGATAATTTTTACGATCAGCGAAAAATGGGAAATAGATTATGAGAAGCATAGTTTTTTAACCCTTGCTGGGCTTATTGATTGCATGGTAGATAAAGTTAGATCGCAAGAATCTTCAATCCTAAGAGAAAATCTTACCTAGAAATTTGAAAGAATTAGTGAGAAAACCTCATAAGAATGCAACTGTCAAACCTAACTCAAAATTACACAAAATTCAATGAAAATATCAGTGATTCCAATAAGAATTTGAAGAAAAATTTTTTTGTTTAAAAAATGTTGGAATATGCCAGAATACGAAGAGAAAAAGCTCATAAAATACTCAAGGTTTTCATTAAAACATTAAAGCTAATAAATGATCAGAATATGCTTTAATTTTATAGAAAATATCATAATTTTATATGATATTCTCATGTATGCTATATCGATATTCATGTATTTTATATTGTATTAAGAGAGTGAATCTATTATTATTTAGCCAATATTTGAAGAAAGAATCTATTCTACACAATATTATTTGCATAATATAAAGTTCATGATCTTAAAAGCCCCCATTCTTAAATACGTTTGAGTTTTTATTTGACATGCTTCTAAATCAGTCAGAATAATATCATCAGTTTATACTAGGACAACTTCCCTGCTTTCTGAATTTCAAAGAGTGTCTTTAATAAAATGCATTACAAATAAATTTTTTTTTAATGAAAATGAAGTGATTTTTTGATAACTCATAAGAAAGCAATATATTGCTTAAAAATGCTAACATGCAAAGCGAAAGGTTAGCGAAGTTACACAAACTGATATTAGAAACTATGAAAAGAATAAAATATTATTGACTAACCCTATGTAAGGAGAATATTATAAATCTAGGAGAAAAGTGGCTTTTTGATATGAAAAGATTTCAATATTTCAATTAATAAGTAATTAAAATATTATATAAAAATTAGACTAGTATCAAAGAAGTTATATGATTTATATTGGATATAGAGAAGTATTATTAGATATAAAAATTATATTAAACTTTTTGTACTAAATATATAAAGATTATGGTAAAAAGTGAATATCATAAGAAGAATCATGTATAAAACCTGCACGAAAAAAATCAGATTTAATTTGAAATATTATGGAAAATTTAAAACAAGTTGAGGATTAAGTTGTAGAAAGTGAAGAAAAATAAAAAAATTCACTTGGAAAATTGTCCTTAAGCTATTGCTAAAATTTATCTTTATAAATAATAAGTTCATAATTCAAAGAGAAAAAATTGTTAAACAAAAATCCTTCAAATCATTAATTATAAGTTCAAAAGAATATAATACATATTGCAAATCATTTAATTATCCTATGCTCATATCGCTTATCCTTATAATCAATTAATGGAGCCATTACAAAAAGATTTACTAAAATTTTTTGTCTCATATATTGGAAGTTTCTACGAAGAACCAGATCTTCCAGACAAGCTTATCCGAAGAATGATGAAAGTTAAAAACGTTCAGCGGATAATAATTGATTGCATGTGTAGGCTTGAGCCTATAGTTACAAAAGAAATATCAAAGACAAAAATTGCTGAGTCAGCCTCTCTTAAAACTGTAAAAATTAATGAATCAAGACTTCTCAAGATATCTAAAGATGCTAAACATCTAATGAATAATTATGAAAACATACAATCAAAATTAGGTTCAGTAAAAAGTATTATAAATAGTCTTGATACTAGTTTATTAAGTACAACTGACATTGAAAAGACTAATCAAGAAAAAACAACTCAATCTTATTTAGTAACTTTTCTTTCATCGATTCCGAAAAAACAGATAACTACTGGAGAGGAGATTGATGATATAAGTTCAGATACTTGGAGTAAACATAATGAAGTTGAAAAACTTCTTAAGAAGGAAATAGAAACTTATTCTATTAGATGTAATGCTTTTGAAAATAAGTATTATTACAAAGTACGAGCAATAAAACAAAAAGCAGGCAACAAAATCAAATCCCTTGAAAAAGAAATCGAAAACGTCACTGCATACTACATAAACAAAATAAACCAGTTGGGGATGGTCAACGAAGATATAAAATCCCAGCAACTAGAAAATTTCAACTTAGAACAAGAAATTTTAAACCAAAAAATTGATTTTACATCAGCTCCTGACCTAGTAACAGCAGGAGGTATAATAAAAAGCCTTGCTGCAACAAGGTTAGTATTAGAAAAAAATCGTCGTATTGATGATAAAATCATAAAAGGATTAAACTTAAAGCTCAGTATGGTTGGTAATAAATATACTGAAAGTCAAGAACATTGTAGTAAACTTATGAGAAATTTATCAAGTTTAGCTTGGTGTTTTGGGAATCTTATAGAAAACTCAAGACTTGGACCTGAAGAAAAAATAGAAATATTAAGACTTTTATCAGATCAAGAATATCTTCAAATAGAAGAAAAGCTTAGAGATGAATCTTTTATGGAGTCATATTCCCAAGAAAATATCAGCAAAAAATTTGACAGTTTTAGAGAAAGCCTTTCAGTTATATCCCAAACAATTAAAAATGAGAATGTCAAAGCTCAGCTTAATAAAGTGACTGAAGATTTCCATATAGACATTCAAAAAATTAAACCTAAACTCAACAAAAACATTCTAATAGAAGACCGGATAGATAAATCCCCACGTAAATATAGTGAAAAGCAAAAAACCTCACCAATATCTCGATCAAACAAATCCCCAATACACATCACAACGCCAAAAACCAGAGAATCCGATAAAAGTTCATTTGTTGAAAGCTCTTTAGAAGCCATAAAAAAGAACTTCCTAACTATCGAAGAAGAAATCAAAGCTAAAAACAAAGCTCTTGCTGATGATCTGATTTTCTTCACAAAATCCTTACGAACTCCAGTAAAATCACGAAACAGTTTAGAAAACGAAGCGATTTCCATATCTAAATTCCGAAGCTATAAAAACCGAAAAGAATTTATAAGCAAAGAAATCCAAACAGATGAAGAATTTCTATCAAAATCATGGGTTGAATTATCTCAACAAACTGATAAAAAAAGCCAAGACACAATCTTCACACAAACTGATGTTATCAAACAAAAAGTGCTTATTGTAAATGAAGAAGGTCGATATGCTTATACAGAAAAAGAACAATTAGAAGAAGTTTTCTATGAAAAAAAAGACCAACAGACACAAACAGAAAAACCCCAAAAACGTTTTGAATATACAGAAATCAAAGAACCTAAAGAACTAAATAACTCTAGTGTTTTAGCTAGGGGGCTTATGAAAAAATCAACAATTCTTCCTAAGACTGAAAATACAACTACTAAAAAACATGAAATCGGGGCAATGATAGAAAATCTTATCACAGAAAGGGTTTCTGGGCTTGCTTTGCCAATAAAAGAATTAACTAAAAACAATGCAAAAAGCGAAAGATATGAAAATACATATGAGGAAGGCAAAGATGCTGCTGATGAGTATCATAAAGAATTTAACATACAATCACAGTTTTTTGGGTTTAAAAAAACAAGTTTTATCGAAATACAAAGATTATGGGAAGAGGTTATTAATAGAAGACTTACTGATGGAGAAAAAGATAAAATCTCAGTATATTTAAGAGGATATCTTGGGACTGATCAGTTTGATTTGGAAAAAAATAAAATAATTGGCTTACTTGAAGCTGCGAAAAATGACACATCTGCGAATAATCCATTTATGCATTTGATAAAAGAGTTCAAAAATAAAATTTACATATTGGATAATTGGAAACGTGTTTTACTTAAAGTGTTTTTTATGGTGTCTAAAGAAAATGCAAATAAAACAAATGATTATTCGGATGTTGTGTTTAAAAGTGCAGTGTTTTTAAGGTTTATTAAGAATAACCCTATCTCACCTGATGGGAAGGAAAGTATGAAGAAATCAGAAACTTCGCTGATATTTAAACCGGATAAATGGATTGTGTCTTCTCCATCTCCGACGCTGATTAGTAAAAGAGTTGTCACGTCAAGGTTTTTGAGGAAAAATAAAGCGAAAACGGAAATCAAAAGAATTTCTAGGACTCCGACTAGGATGAGTACAAAAAACGAACTGACACGATTTCCTTTAATTCAGCATATACCCAAATAATTGGAAAGTATTTTTAAGTTTTGTGAGTAATAATTATTATGGGAAATTATAGAAGAATCATAGATGGTTAAGTATAATTTTTTTTGAAATTAAATTAGATGGGTTAATGAGTATTTCTTATATAAAAGATTTTCTAGTATATCATGTCCTGATTTTTTTTTTACACTTTAAGATAAAATGAAAAATTAAAAATAGAGTCGAATATGAAAAACTATAACTAGATAGAAACAATACAACAAAAGAATTTACCAAGTCTTAAACATTATAGCTAATTATTAGTGAATATAACAAGTTAGTATTAAATTTCTAATTATAATATGGCTGGAGAGGAACTTAGACATGAACTTGAGGAAAAAACTCAACAATTAGATCTTTTGACAAAAGATTTCGAAGAGTTCCAAGAAACCTCAAGAGCCTTTGAAAACGAACTAGAGCAAGAAATTGAAGACCAAAAAAACTCTATCAAAGTTCTCCAATCTGAAAACGAAGATCTCAAAGATGAAATCAAACATCTTAAAGTATAAACTACTCAGGAAGACTTCCGGAAAAAATTCTTAGATTATGAAACTAACAATGATAAGCAGAGTAAAGAACTTAAGCAATGCCAAGACAAAATAAAATTTTTGCAAAGATCAAAAAAGGAACTTGAAATCGATTTAGAAATCGCAAGTGTGAAACTCCGAGAAAAAGTGTATGAAAATAATCAGCTCACTGAGTTTTATCACACAGCTCTAGAAGATTTAGCCCTAACATGTTCGGAACTCGATAATATTAAAGATCGAAATGCTGAAACTATTCAAAGGCTTAAAGACCAGCTTAAAGATCTAAACTGCGAACTTGAAATTATTCATCAGAATGGAGGTAAGCGGATACAAAGATCTCATACTATGGCTGAAATCACGCCAATTGAGGTGAAACTAAAGAATTCGCTATTAGGTAAGAATTCTGTCGATATGTTAGATACATTGTTAGGATCTTTGTCTAATAGATTGAAAACTTTTCAGTCATAAATAATATAAGAGTGAGAATTTTGAGGATTTTTAGAAAATTATATGAAAAATATTGTTGTGGGTGTAATGCTTATAAAGGATAATGTAGTATTTAAAGAGACTTTATAGTAGAGATGTGCATGTAAAAAAGAGATTATTTTTTTAGATAAGGTTAGTTTATTGAAGTTCGCATAAACTCCAAAGCCTTCTGAGTTTTAGAAGGCTTCTTCACTTGTTTATGCAGAAATTGCATCTAAGCATGCTTTGGCTATTTGTTCGGGCACATCTTTATCATAAAACGAGCTTCCTCTTCTCTCAAACACAGTTATCTCATTTGAGTTCAGACACATGACAATCTTTAATTGCTCGTATTCTCCTCTGTTAAAATGTATATTTTTCAACCCGATATTCTCTAAAGCTTGACAAATAGCCCTTAGTTTTATGCTATAACCTCAGCATAGGAACATATAGATTTGTAGCTGAATACTTTCCATTTTATATGTTTATGATGTTTACCATTTTTGATATTAGGTTTAGCATTTTTTTTTTTACTAGAAGAAAATATTTGAATAGGATTTTTGAAGAAATATGCTTAGATATGATTTATTATTCTAGATTTAATAATTTTATGATATGATATTATGTAAATTTAACATACGAATATTTGGAAGAAGTTTTTGAGTATTTGATATTTTTATTATAAAGAAGAAATTTAGTTATATAGTAAAATAATTATAAGTGAAAATCATATGTACAAATATTTTTTCGACATTTACTTTCTGTTCATACTTTTTGTATTTTGCTATTGTATTTCCAAAGGCATCTTAAGTTAACAAATACGAAACTAAATTCAATATTTTTAAAAACATACATTTCTGTACTTTTAAACTTTGAATGATAGCATAATTCATATACCTAAGTCATTCTACTATTCTTAAAACCTTAACAGCCAATTTAATCAATAGAAAATATTTTCGATATAAAATTAAATTCATCAGCCTAAAATCTACTATTCTTAAAACCTTAACAGCCAATTTAATCAATGGAAAATATTTTCGATATAAAATTAAAATCATCAAATCTTAATCTAAGTTTCTAAAGAAAATATACTTTGGTATATATAAATATTATAATATAGTTTATTATTTGAGCAATAGACTTCCTAGATAAACCTTATTAAAGAAAATTGTATAAAATCTTTCATTGCTATGATTATAGAAAAGCGTTTGTAAAAAGATTTTAATAAAGTTTGAATTCAGTAAACTATAGCTTTGAATAATTTTATCCTTAAAAGCTTTATATATCAAGTTAACTATAAAAAGCATTTAACACCACCTATTAGAGCTTAATTTTCATATTAATGCATTATAGTTAAACAATCTCTTAATACTTCCGATGAGTAAAATTGGGCGTATCTGATGAAAGAATTCCTTTTCTATTAGCTTCAATTTTCTTACCGCACTCAATGCATATCCTAACCATATCAATATAAGCTAATTCAGGTAATGTACTTCTTATAGGCGAGCAATCATCACAAATACATTTGCCGCATTTTCGACAATGATGCTTTCTAACTCTAAAGCCAAAACTTTTACTACATATCTAAATAGATCTTACTTGGCACTTAGAACTACACATCCATTTGCATCTTAAGCTTTGTTTTAAGAATCTTATCCATTCAGTATATTCTTCTAGAGTCTTACATCGAATTCTCCATCTAAAGGACTTTTTATGATCATCAGTGAATTTTATTGTAAAAATTAATTCTTCGGGCTGCTCGTTGATCACTTCACAATTAAAGTCGAAGTTAAAAGAATTTATTTCTTGTCCTTCTTTTATGACTGAAATCCTAGCGTTCTTGTGGACGAATTTTACAATGCACCATACACTGACAGGGCAATGAGTAGATGCAGAGGTATTCTCAGTATAATTCGGTATACAAACTTCGAATTCGAAGCATTCGGGAAACTTCCCCAGAAAAAATTTCGGCCTTTTAGAACCAGAGATTCCCATATTTACATATTAAACCACATATTTGTTATATATCCGACTTCAAAAACAGAATTTTTTTATACAACAATAATCTCCTAATATACTTATATAAGGTTTATTAGTAGAAACTATGCTATTTTCATAATTTTTGATTAGGATTTAACATAAAATTCTAGCAGGATCATCCCGAACAGCCACTTTGGAATTTTTTGTTATATTTTCGATTTTTTTTTCTTTATTATTATAATTTAGCTTTTGCTTTAGACTAAACAAATCGTTATTTTAGCATATTTTTATTAGAATTAAAACCTTTAAGATAAAATTTTGAATTTTTATTTTGAATCTGATATTGGATAAACGATTTTAGAGGGCAAATTATTATAAAAATAAATTTTCAAGTATAAGTGAATAACTATAGGAAAATAATCTTGAGTATAGTTTAAGGCTTAGGGTCTTTTATTGATTTTATGTTTCTATTTTAGTTCAGTAAATAGAAAATACTTAATGAAAAATCAAAGTGATGTTTATATAGAGATGTGTAGATTATTACTTATTATGAATATATATATAGTTTATTACTTTATTTAATATGTGATAAGAGGATTTTATAAACTTATTTCCTATTAAAATATAAAACACATAGGATTTTTTTTTACCATTAATTTGTTAATCATATATTATAAATCTAAAGCTACGTCAGGATTTTGTATATTTTTTAAAGCAAATATTTTAATTTATTTCTATAAATAATGTTTTCTATGTTAAAGTTTCTGTTCTTGTAATTAATTTTATAAAATAGTAACTTTAGTTTATGTCCTAGAATAATGTTTATATGTTATAAAACCATTTTTAATGATTTTCTGGGTTGGTTACTATGATGATTTTTATTAGGTAATTAGCCTGCGAATATATGAATTGTTTTTTTTTAATATACATATTAAGTTTAATATTAAAAACCTTAGTCTGTTTTTCCGACCTATCAAAATAAACTTGATTTTTGCTTTATGATAAATATACTATTTTGTTAAAAATAATAGTATCTTAATATCGATAAAGATTAATATTTATTGAGTTTTATCATAAAATAACTATAATTGTCATGTACATGGACGATAGCTTCTGCTGAATTTTTTGTTGGTCCTGCAAACTGTAAATTACAGTTTAATATTTTACTCAAGACACACAATTCTGAATATGTTACAAACCAATATTTCTTCATCATATTTAATATTATTATTACTGAAATGCGCATTTTTTATCATATCATAGTCAATCTCTCATAAAACCCCATATCTCTTAAAAGCATTCCAATTCGCTCTTTCTTGAAGAGCAATATTGATCAAGCTTATAAATTTCTCTTCAGTGAAAGAGTTATACAAATTAGGTTTCTCAGGACAGAATGGGTAAACTTGAAACAAATCTTTATTTAGAGTCAATCTGTTTTTCTTGTTAGATTTTTGAATTTTATTATATTCAATTTTATAATTACGCAGATTATCAAAATATTGATTCATAATTTCCCTAATTGTTTTTCGTATTAGGTACATTTTTACATCGATAGGAATTGTAGAAAACCCTTCGTTTTGGAATTTGGATTTCGATGACCTCATTGAAATAGTTCTTTTTTTTCTAAATCTATTTTCAGTAGGATCTTCTAGCAAATTATATTCTGCCTGGTTCCATCTATAAAGTAAACTCTCATATAGGGATAACTTAAAAAATAAAGCATTTTTCATCATTTTTTGGATAAAAGTTACTTTGCTCTTCAATTTTATAATCATACTTGTCAAATGATTAGATGAAAATTTCTTTTCTATGACCAACAAAACAGCTTTTCTATACCTTTTCCTCTTTTGTTTCACCCATAAATGCACTAAAGGTATCAAGTTAATCCTGATTTTCTACATATGATTTACCCTCACAGATTTAGCATACTTATATTTTTTCTTCAAAAGGACAATTTTCCCTATACACATACAGATTTGCTTTAACCATAAAAGGAGCTTCAAAGACCGGACTCGTAGTTTTTTTCTGTTTTTAATAAGATTCCTTATTATACTCCCAGCTCCAATACTAATACTTAATATAACCCAAGAAAATCTCACATTAAGTACTTCCTATATATAATTTACAGGTAAATTCATTCTATAATTAAGTTTACGGAATTTGTCTTTAAGAAGTGTTCGTTTTTTCTGTTTTTTTTCTAAGTAAATTTGCCGTTGGGTTGATTTCGTCACATTAGCTCGGATTGTATTTTTATATGTTTTTTCTTGTGCGAGTTTGGTTTTTATTGTTGGTGGGATGCCAGCAAGTTCTTTGTTTTTTTCAATACGATTTATTATGTCTTGTTTTTGCTTTTCTGAAACTCTGTGGAAAATGGTTTTAATTGGACCTTTATCATCTAAACAGAACCTTGGGGATTTTGGGAATTCAAATGAATGAGATGGGTTTTGTTTTGGGATGCTATATTTACCTGGACCTAGGTTTGTCCCTGTCATTGGCCGACTGCTAACTGCTTTTGGTGTCTGTTGGGCTTCAAAACTATTTTTCGGCTGAGAGGTTTGAAGCCAAAACTTTATATACTTGATGAGATTTTCACTTCCAGACAGTGACCTTATTCTTCTCTCTAGGGATGATTCTTGTATATTAGAGAAATTCTGAGTTTTAGCATATTGCATTGATGATATTACAATTTAAAATTCTTAAAGTGGAGATATTGACATAGGATTGAATCATAAATTAAGTGAATTATATATAAAACCTCATGCCAGAGGGGAAATATGATTATATCAGAGCTGTAAAAGAAAAATAATTATTGTTTGTAATTTAAATATCCGTGAGTCAAAAAAAAGTATAATAATAAGAAAAAATAATGATTTGATTAAGTGAAAATTCTAACATATTTTTAAAAAGTATATATTTCATAATAAAATCTTAATATAGTCTATAAGCCTATAATCCAGTTAAAAATTATCACAAAATATGCTGCAAAATTACATTAATTATTCTTTAGCTAATATCATACTAGATTTAGTTGGTGAGAATATTGGATGTCCAGACCTTGACTTCAAATAAACATTAAACATCGAAGATGGCAAAGACTCCCAATCTATCAGTACATTATGTTTCATTGGTTCTATCGGTTTCAGGCCCATATGAACAGGTAACTCTTTTACTTAATCCTAAATTAAAAACAACAGTAGCTTAATCAATATATATAGAGTTTATCATAGCTTTAGCATTATTATTAGCATTTTCCCAATATTCTGCACCAATTATAACATCAAACTTATAGTTTTTCTGCACACAATTTACTTGTTACAGAAGAATTTGTATGATAAAATTCACAAAGTTCGTAAGTGAATTCATAATTTTTATCACAAGGTATTGATAATTAGAGTTTTTATTGTATTTTCCTATACACTTCAGTTATTTGACCTTTACTGTTAAACCAATCAAGTTCTAACTTAAATTTAACATTATTATCATAGCAAGGGTTTTCAAAAGAATATCTACTCAATGATATATTATAATGACCTTTATGAAAATAGCAACATGTTGATAATTTAGTTTCTGATATCCTGTACAATATAATTTTGCCAAATGGATTGTTAAAAGTAAAAGGAAAGATATATTGACCTTACGGAGTTGGGTTTTCCCATGCATTTATTGACGATGCTACATGAAATATCTCGTTTTTATAAATCATAGATTTGTTATATTTGGTTGTAATATTTAAAGCTTCATAGCTTGAAGTATATAAAATAAGATTTTAATTGTCATGTCTTCAGGAAGGTTCATAAGAATTTCTTGTGTTATCTGATCTCCTTCAGTATAATGTGGAAATTCTAAGATTGAGCATAAAAGAAAGGTTTTGATGGGTTGAGATCTATTAAGTTTGTGTAGTTGATAGAATCCATTTTTTCAGTTTATAATTATTAATATGGAATGATTATTGATATCAAATTTAGAGATGATTAGGTGTTTGATTGAGATTAGGATGTTAGAAATATAGAAAGCTTAGGATTAGTGATTGAATTATATGCTATTTGAGGACCGATGAAGATTCAGAAGGTTTAAAGAAAATTATATGATAGTTTTTATGGGCAGAGGAAAGATGTGGAGATGTTATTCTGTGGATAGAAAGATAGTGATTTAAAATGACTCATACTGATATTATCTGCAAAATCTTAAATCCCCTTTACTTACTTTCCATCATATTCCAACCTAACTAAACCCTCTCTTTCTCCGAATTTCCAAAACTAAAAAATAAATAAATTACTATAAGTAAGACACATCATATCCTAACAACTACATAAACTAATTAGCTTAGGAATAAAATGGAAAGCCAAGAAGCAAAGGCTCATCAGCTCCTAGGACTACTAGAACTTCATGAAGAAAGCCAAGAATTCCTAATCCCAGTAGACTTCGAAAGTCTTGGAATTCCAACGTACCCTACTATCATAAAAAACCCAATGGACCTCGGGACTATCAAAAAACGTCTCAAATCCCATCATTACACAAAAACTCAAGACTTCATAGCCGATATCCAACTTGTTTGGGACAACTGCAAAAAATTTAACGAAGCCGGCACTGTAAAATTCATATAGGAAATCTACCAACAAGCTGTTTTCTTAGAAAAACAAACTAGAAGATATTGTGCAAAACTCAGATTACCAATGCTGAATAGTAATAAAAATTCTTCTAAAAATGAGACTGGGGCAGAAGATATGAAAAATGTCTCATTTGAAGAAAAGTGGAAGATGACTGAAGCTGTGAGAAAAGTAAAACATGATGTTTTGGAAAAAATTGTTGATGTTGTTAAAGAGAAATCCCCAGACTCAATGGAAATTTTGGAAAAGGATAAGATTAAAATTAAATTAGATGTGATTACTAGAGAGACTTTTAATATTTTGCAAGAAATTGTTGAAGGAGAACGGGAGGAGGGTCTGCCACAGAAACGTCCTAAAAAAGCTTAAATTATTGAGTTTTGATATGTGTTTAAATATGGAAATAAAAGCGGTTTAGTTGTTGTAATAGGATTATTAGGTGATTATTATATTTTAAACTAAAGAGTCCAAAGTTGTTAGAGATAAAAATTTATATATTTTTATGGTAAATTTTGATATATAATGGCATTTATAATTTAAACCTCTATTTAGATTTACTATCATCTGACCTTTAATATCATAATATATACCTTAAAAGCTTTAAAAAAATCATAATCATTTGATTATATATCACATCTAAATAAAATACTCAAACCTAACTCAATTACCAGCCTCTAAAAAACTCTTAATTTTCCATATAAAAACATCTAAATCATAGCTAGAAACTTGTGGTTAAAGTCATAATTTTCAACAAAGATCTCTTCATTATCTTTTTGCTTCTGATCAACTCTACTACAAAGCCTACTTCCAGGCTTTCTAATAGCTTCAATTTCCATAGGTAACTTTGATTGTCCTAATACCTTCAAATCAGGGCAGCTTTTTGTCCTTTTATGCTCATTTTTATCCACACTAATAACATTTCTCACATACAATCCTGACAATTTATTCCCAATCGGAATGAAACTTTCAATTTTATTTGAATCTTGGTTCTGTCTTAAGGTCATTCTCCACGATGCATCTTTAATTTCTTCATTAAAATCAGATGATTGGATTTTGTTACACAAAAGTTCTTGCATAGGTTTTTTAAGCTTTTTTGTTAGTCCAGACTGGATTTTGCCCCAGTTTTGTTGTATTTTTTCAAAATTCCTTAAGGATTTTTGTTGTTTGAGATATAATATTTTGTCGTTGACGGTAAGCTTTTTTAGTTTTTTACTGTGTTGTTCCATGTCTTGGGTTATTCTTTGATGGATATCGTTTATTTGAGTTTGCAACTGGATTTCATAGTCGAGGACTCTCATGAATGTGTTACGTGCGGTTATTCTACGTCTGAGTGTATCTCGTCTTGGATTGCTTGAGGATGGTATATCAAATCTTTCTTTATGCATTTCAAGTACTCGGGCTGACCCAACGCTGCTATGTCTAGAAACGCTATTACGTTTAATATAACCCATAGGCTCTATAGCATCTTGTCTTTCCTTTAGAAATTCTAATGGGTTGCCAGTTTCTAACTGCAAATCTTTTTCAATACTTCTATCAATTAAATCTTTTTCATTCATCTTTCCTGAATTTTTAAAATATCTGCTAGGACTTCCTATTCTGTTTTGTTTGATGATTTTTATAGGGACCCTAATTCTTAATGATTTTTTTTTGTTTTCATCAGTCATTATTATACTTTTGATTTTAGCATATATATTTTTTTTTGGGAACATATAATTAAAAAAACTATATTTATTGGAGAAACAAATGATAGGATGCCTAGTTTTATTAGAGAAATAGAAAAATATGAATTAAGAGTTTTGTGTTTTTATAGAAATCAGGTAAGGTTAATAAAGAAAAATGTTTTAGGAACTTCGAGAATTTTTATATAAAAACTATGTATAAATAGGATAGAAATTCTGCCTTGTTGATAGTTTGAAATTATGCATAAGTTTTTATGATATGGATGATATTTTAAAAGTTTAAAAATTTACATATTTTGGTATAAATTAAGATAAAGTTTAATAGTTTATTGAGATGAATTATTAGTTATGAGTACAGCTAGAATTAGATATCATTTTANTGGTATAAATTAAGATAAAGTTTAATAGTTTATTGAGATGAATTATTAGTTATGAGTACAGCTAGAATTAGATATCATTTTAAACCTCATCATCAGACATTTTTATTCAAAAGTATTTTCTCAAACATTACAAAAGCTTTTCAAATCCACTTTTTCCAATAAGTAGTTTCCATACATTTATACTATTCTCAAATATTTTCCAGCTTTTCTTCACCTACTTCCACTTCTTCCTATTCCACTCTTATTTCCTAGTCCTTCATATTTATAAGACCCTGTATCAGAATTCATATCATAACTCTATAAAATCTTCAAAAACCTTACCAAAACTTATCCTTTACACATAAAAGTCTTAATAATTATGCAGACACAGTTATTGTTTTTATTATATTTTTATGATAAAATTTCTTTTTTTCATGTTTTATTTTCAAGAGTATACCAAAAACTCTCCAGTCTTTTAAAAGTTTTGTAATTTAAAGGCATTAAATAAAAATATAAACTTGCTATGGAAAACTAATTATGTAAATATATTAAAGATGAAGAAATTCGAACTTGAAAGAAGCAGGAACTTTGACCCTGATATATTAAAAGATTTAAAGCTACTTTATGGACCTAAAAATTTAAAAAAGCATCTCAAGAGAATTGGAAAGAAAAAGAAAGCTAAAAAGAAAGGTGTGAATAATAATCACTTGAATGGAGTTTTAGGGCTTGCTACTTTCTTAAGAGAAGCTGAGCCCCCTACATGCTTAGCGGCTTCGCATGTAATCATTGCTCGATATATTGAAAAACAGCTTAATAAATAATTTGCTAACTTTGTCAGTCTTATATATAAATGGTAAATTATTTTTTTGAAGAAATAACTAAGGACAAATTTATATCATACAGTGATATAAAATAGCATTAATAAATTATCGCTTGCTAGAATACAAACCTCACCAAAACAATTATTTTTTTCCTAGAATCCTAATGTTCCCTCATTATATTAAAACTATTTCTCAATCCATCAAAAAACTACATCATAAAATTCATCATCCTTTTCCAAACATAAAACCTCCCTTCTACGCTAATTTTCACTTAATTTTCCTCAACCATACCTTTTAGCACTAGCCCATTGCCAAAATTCTTTAAATCTTAAAACTATTCATCCTTCCCCAACAAAAATCCTTCTTTTTTTTCCATAAAAAATTCCCCTTCCAAATTCTTCATAAATTTTCATCAGCCATCCTCATCTAAAACTCCCAAATTAAAAAATTTTCTTTTTCCTCAAACTCCAACCTAAAATTCCTCATCAAAACTCCAACAAAATCCAAAAAAAACCTGATAAGTCTATGTCTATTCCAAATCCTATAATATTAATAAACTATGCCTAAAAAGCCAAATGTCTCCAAAGACAAATCTAAACCTATAAAAAAAACCTCAAGCCAAAAATCAATAAAAACTTCCACATCTTTAGACAAAGCTTCAAGTATGAAATCCTCACGAAGTCCAACAAATAACTTAACTCCTTTAGTTACAAAAATTCAAAACATTTCAAAAAAACAATCAAAGCCTATGATAATCAAATCAGAATGTCAATCAGATGATGATAACTCTATTGATTCCCTTCATCCAATACAAGAAACACAACAAGTCAAAGATAAAGTTCTAAAGTCCTTAGCTATTTTTAAAAATGCTGCACAGGAGTATCTTGACAAACATCAAGTGCTTGAAAATGAAATCGACTATTTTCAAAACGATTTTAATATTGTAAGAAATGAACTTAAACAAGTGTTTTATGAGTCAAATAAATCTAGAGAAGAGATTAGCAAATGGAAAAAAAAATCAGAAAGCCCAAGTAAACAAGTGAATCTATCAACAAAAAACTCTCCTTGTGCAAATACTGAAATATTAGAAGATAGTAGAAGTAGATCTATGTCTCCTGAAGTTAAAATTGAGGAATTAAAAAAACAGATCGGTGAACTTAAATTGATTATTGATAAGAATGAAGAAGAAATTAAAAATAATGATACGGAGAATTTGGAACTAAGAAATATTGCATTTAAACTACAGGATACAATTAATATAAGTGATGGGCAGAATGAGCCTGGAAGTGCATTGGTTATGTGTAAAGCTTGTTGTATTTCTTAAGTTAATAATAGTAAAATATTTTATAGAATGGATATATTAGGAATATTGATTATAATGAGATGAGAGGATATAATAAATTTGTATGAGATAAATACAAATAAGATAAAATAGTGGAGGGTTTTTGGATAATAAGGATAATTGAAGATTTTTGATTTTAAAAACTGTTTTTTTACTAAATAGTTTATATTTTATATATAATAAACTATATATATAGTAAATAGTCTATCAAAAATACTGCTTTTATTAAATAAACCAATATATTTTAATATATTATATCATCAGCTACTTACTTATTTATTTCATTAATCTTTTAAACAACTACTTTATCGATGGAGTTTGACTTGAGAAAGTAAAATACTGGCAATTTTCATTCGCTGGATCATTAATCAATGATTCTGAACTATAAACTAAGCTCTCATCACTACTTGTCTTTTTATCTTGAATTTTCTCATAGTCCATAATTATCTTTTTTTTCTGCTCATCTGCCTTTACACATTTTATTTTTTTAGGGCTTTTTTTCCCTATAAGCCTAACATTTTTAATAGTTTTAGTCGATTGATCTTTTTTCAGAACTTGTTTTTCTACTAATTTTAATTTATTTACCTCAGTTTTATATATGTTTAATTGTGACGTTGAATTTTCCTGATGTTTTTTTTTATGTATTTTTGGATGAGAAGGAAGGTAGGATTTGCTTTTTTTATGTGAGAACTGGAATTTTGTTGGGTTTTGGTTTATGGTTTTAAGAGTTAAATTACAACTTTTTAGGGCATTTTGGCACTTTTTGGCTATTTTTGGTATTTGGGTGATATCTTTTGGATTTAGTTTTGGCTTTTCTGAGTTTTGTTTTTTGATGTGTTTTTGCATTGAGTTAACTGAGAGAATTCCGAGAAGCATAGCTTTTCTTAGAGCTTCGACTTGAAGTTGTTCGTTAAAAGATTTTAAATAATCACAGATCACGGGGTCTTCTATTAAATCTTTGATTAATTCCATTTATTATTGTATCCTCTAAAAAGTTATCATTCTCGCAATCTCCATCTTAATACTTCAATCATCAACCAACAACAAATCAGCCTACTTTCCATAACTTCCTCACTCAATACTCCATCTTCAAAAAACAACTAATCTACTTTCTCTATATTCCCTATCTCAATAGCACAATTGCATTTTCAAATTACTTATTTCTAATTATTCATGAGAATTCCATTAATACTAGAACTNTCTACTTTCTCTATATTCCCTATCTCAATAACACAATTGCATTTTCAAATTACTTATTTCTAATTATTCATGAGAATTCCATTAATACTAGAACTCTCTACAGTCTTTTTCAAATTAACCAAAGACTCTTTCAACACCGATGTTTCTTCACTTAAATCATCAACAAAGCATCGAGCCATTTCTGGTTTCATTTTAAAAAACAAAAACAGCTTTGAAGTTTTACATTCTTCATTTTCTAATGAGATATGATGTGATTGGCAGCCTTCTGAGTTTTCATCTTCAGATTCAATTTCATCAGTAGTTGATGAGCTTCTTCTTACCTTAACACCTAAGCTTTGAATTTCATAATAAGATTGTAAGGCTGTAACTCTTTGGATATTAGGATTTGATGGTATATTATCTGAGCTTATACTATTAAAAACAATAAGACAGTGTTTTGGACTTTCAGTAATTCTACATTGTAAAGTTAGATCAACAGTAGTTTTTTTGTCTTTTTTTAGGGAGTACCAAATGAGGTTTTGCTGATCATCGATTTTTTTTATGATTTTCATACCTTCCATGTATTGGTCCCATTCTTTACGTTTGTCTGGGCATTTTAGGTAGTAGCTGATTTTACCGATAGGGGCTTCAATTGTGATTTCACCTTTCACTTCGAAATGCTCTTCATTTTTACGATAGGCCACTTTTAGAGAACCTGGGTAGTTGTCAGTGTTGAGGAAAGCCCAATCATTTGTAGTTTTATAGCACACTTTCGAATCCCTACACAACTTTCCTTGTTCCTTAAAAGAAAACTTCTGAAAAGCTTCTTCATTATAGTTTAAAAAATACATAAAATAATGGCTCATCCCATTCCTATCAAAGCACTCCTTAACAATCTTAGCAATCTCATATCCTTGTAACCCTGTCTGTTGCTGATAAGAATTTAAAATATGCAAATCAATCTTCATCTCTCTCAACAACTCAACATTATTAAGTAAAGCTTGCTGTATATAATCACTCCATCTATACGACTCAACAGTCAACAATTTATATAAAATATGTATAGCCGCACAAGCAACTGTAAGACAAGAGCATAAAGGGATTAAAGTTTTAAGTAAAATCCCAGCTGACCCTTGACTTAAATTCTGTTCAGTATGGCTAAAAAACTTGTTCGAGAAATCTTTCAAATACTTGTTTCCATTTTTTTCCATTTTGTGAGTGTTTTTTAACAAACCAGCTATAGCCAGCTCGCCTGAAGTGAATTTACACCCACAACTGCAAGATATTATTCTTATAATTGACTCAGGGATATTAAGAAAACTCATTAAGCTTTCAAAGTGATCTTTATATACAATAACTGCATTGAGCCATTTTTCTAGCATAACTCGACGTTCTTCAGCTAATTTTGCGCTTTTATGAAGGATTTTTTTCTTTGGGAATTTAGGAAGGTGAGATTGGACACTGCCTGTGTGGTTTGATGTAAGAAGTTTGGCTTTAAACTCGAGGAATTGCCTGTACCGACGGTATTCAAGAAAGGTCATGGAATGGAAAGAGATTTTGACTTCGTATTCCTAAGTGGTGTTTACAGTAAAGGATTTAGCAAAAAGAGCCTCGGATTGAGTTTCTCTTATACGATTAATCTTTAAGACAACACATGAATCAATAAACTCCATTATAACAATTATCACAGCTAAAGTGGTTGCATTTTTAATAATGTTGTTCTAAGCTTTGAAATGGTTATAAAAATGCGTGAGGATNTTTTAATAATGTTGTTCTAAGCTTTGAAATGGTTATAAAAATGCGTGAGGATGAAGTTTTATATTGTAATTTAAGGAAAAGTTTAGGATTGTGGTAGGTAAAAAGGCATAGCGCCATTTATATCTAGGAAGATATTTAGAGTGAATGATTTTTAGATTTGGAATTCTGGTTATAAGAGAAAATGTATGGAAAAGAAAGAATGGGTTTGAGGTTGGTGGAAGTTATTTTTTATTCAATCAGAACTTTAACTTTAGTTGATTTATTTTAGATATTCTATTTCTTATCGAAACCATAATCTCGAACAACTCATTCATCCTATTAATAATCACCTTTTAAAATCCTCATCACTTACTCAGCTTTTATTTCTAAAACATTGTTCACTAACGATTCTGTTAATGTTTCATCCTTTAAAGAAATCATGTATCAATATCACATCAAACTAACTTTTCTATGCCCCATAAATATTACCCCAAAATTTACTTAACCTTTTTAAGGAAATTCTTCGAATAAACCATAATTAAGTTGACCAAATCATTCAACTTGAAAGATATACCTTAACTAATAAACTCCTATCCAAAAATAAACCTAAGAAATAGAAAAATTCATATTTGAAAAAATCATGATCCTTTTTTTTTCCTTCGGGAACACAAAAAGTTATAGTAATTCTTACAAAAAAAATTAAGTCTTTTTATACAAAATTCAATATATTTAGGTTTCATATGGATCAGGATTAGAATTTTTTATGCAAGTATAGTCAAATTTTTAACATGTTTATGGTGAGTACTGAGAATTCATATAAAATTTGGATTAAAAAATTATAAGGATAATTTTATTAGAAAGTAAGATTAATCTAAATTGAAATACTTAAAATAAGTTATTTAGAGAATATTTTTTTTGGTTTTGAAAATTGTTTATATGAATTTAAAGAAGATCCAGAGCAAAAAACTGTTGACGATTAAAACTCTTATAAGAAATTATATTATCGAAAATCTGATAGTTAATACTTATAGTTAAATAATTATAATAAATAGTACAAAAGAATATGATATAAACTATAGGATATAAATGTATTTCTTTGATAAAAACTAACTGAATAAAGGTTTTAACAAAGTTTTCGTAAAACAAAAAACTTTATTATGCTAAATATCCTTCAATGGGAATTTAGATATAATTCTAAATACTTATAGAAAACTTCAATACTATTTCATTATCCTTTTCCAAAAAATTAACTCTTAATCAGCACACAAAATTATAAATATATACTATAAAACTATCATCAAATAGCCTAATATAATAAAGTTTTGAAAATATAAATGATTCAACTAAACTGATAAAAATTCACACATCTAAAAATTAAATTATCTTAGGTTTTATATAAACTAAGTGCTGAAAAACTAAATTAAACTCCATTAGTTATAAGTTAAAAATTTTCAAAGTCTCATATTTAAGCAGCATATAAATCAGAAAGTACTCAAACTAAAAAAAAAAAATATTATGCTTTATGAAAATATTTATTACCATCCTGTGAATACTGTAAAAATAATATTTTCAAGCTAATTAAAAAATATAGTTTTTATTCTGATTTTGAACTAACTTTGGAAATTAAGTCTTTAAGTTTATCCCATATTTAATCTAATTAGTCTTATTGAAGGAGATTATATTCCATTCATATTAATCATTGTAATTTTGTTAGCAAAAGAGGGTATTCTTCAGCTTGTTGAGGTCTTTTAAGCAAGTTCCTGCTAGCAATTTTTATCAAAAATCTTTTTAGGATTTTTATGGATAATGTAAATTCTAAAATTTAATATCAAAAAAAGCGAAAATTTTCAGGCTTATCAGAATTCGTTGATTAAGTGTTTATAATATAAATTTTCATAGTTTTTCAAGCCAATATTATCTTCGTATATAATCAGGCTTATTCAAGGTAGTTTGTTCAAGTAAAACTATCATAAACATGATGAAAAAACTAATAAACTCAAGTTTTTATCATCATCATAAATCATTCTTTTTCCCCTATAAACACCCTATAATAATAACAAGTTTGCCTATAAAAATCCTTTTACTATTATCAAAAACTTAGATTATCCATGCTAGGTGATAAAAATATACCTGAGCTTAATTTGTTGCAAAAAATAAATGTGGTTTTTAAGTACCCTGGTGATCGGTTTAGTAGCTGGTGATGAAAGACTCCTCAGCCATGGATATTCCCGACGCCTTACCTCAATGGCAGCAACAGAATACTCATTAAAGCTAAACGAACAGTTAGAACACACTGTTGTTTACTTCCCAAATTACAATGATTTGTCCACTCACTTCATCAACAAACTCACAAGCAAACTTGAAAAAGGAGAAAAACTTCATGACCTTGAGTCTTACACCATAACTTGCAACTGGGGAGAAGGGCCTGATTACTTCAGATTTGCCCCTCAATTTAAAGGTGCTGCTTTCCCAGGAAGAGGTTCAACAAAATTCGCTAATCATTGTTATCAGAAAGTCACTATTGAAATCACTAGTTTCAATGAAAATTCAGTTGAAATGTCTTTGTCTAGTTGGGATCCATCAGGTCTTTGTTATGATACATATTTGATTTCTATATTAAATAGAGCTTATACAACATATGTTGACTTTTTCGGAACTAAGAAGTTTACATTTGCCAATTTGACCTCGAGTGAAGTGTTTGACATACAAGAAAATGGTGTTAGAGTATTTACATTCTGTGATGGAATTGAAGAACTTGTAAGTGATGTGTTTATGACTGTTGAGCTCTTTGCTGGGGGTTTCGGAAAAGACCCTCTTGTCCCAGTCTTTGGTAGTCACACTACAAAGTATATGGAAGAGTCTAACTTGAAATTCCTTTATCAAGCTATGAGTGGGTACACAATGGAAAAAAGACCAATTTACAAGCCAAACATTAGTGAAAACGATATTCACTCAGGAGATTTCTTAGCCGTAGTCCGTCTTGATGGTTTAGATGAAATTATCATGTGGGGTACAGGTGGCAGAGTAGGTCACAGTACAATGGCTTTATGGATTGAAGAAAATGGTACAAGAGAATTATACATTCTAGAAAGTCAAGCAGCTTGGTATTGGCCTCGTACAGGTCTACAAATGAATAAATTCTCAAATTGGATTAAATGGGCTGAAAACGCTAGTTTCATGGTCTGCCTCTTACCACTTAAACCTGAAGTTAGGGCAATCTTCAATGAAACAGCTGTTTTAGATTGGTTTAAGACTGTTGANAAGGGACTCCTTATGGTTTCCACAACTTTATATTTGGCTGGATTGACACTGCTACTCAGAACTTACCCCCAATTCTTGCCCCAGAAATCTTGACTATAGGTTTTAGTCTTGTTGAAAGAGTTATTCCAAGTGCTATTGCTAGTGTTTATGGTTTGGCTATGAATAAAAGACTTGGTACATTTGGGCTTACTATACCTGAATTACAAGTTGTTGCTGGACAACAAGGAAAGAGTTTATTAGATGTTCAGGCTGAAGTTGAAATGGACGGCTGGTGGTATCCAGATGGGTATAGTTATGTTTGTTCTAGTTTTGTTTTTGAATTATATAAGAAAGCTGGAATTATGGGATCTTTGGATATTCAAGGTGTGGAAATGACACCTAAAGATGTTTATTCATTATCTATTTTTGATACTGGAGCTGTATTACCTGAAGCTTGTGTTGAAGCTGACCCAGGATTACCATATTGTCAATTACTTGGTGATTATAGAGTTAATCTTGGACCTGATTATGGAAGCATTGCTCCTTATAGCCATATGGATGAAACTTGCCCTTCAGTAGCACCAGATTATGTCAGACCTGCTGGATGCTAAAGATTAGTTAGTAATTATTAGATGTTAGAAGATAAATATGAGCTTTTTTTATATATGATTTATATAAAAGTATAGTTTAATAGATATAGGAAATTATATGATGATTTTATAATAATGGAGATCTTGGGATAATAGATTTGAGAGGATTTAAATAGAAGAAGAAGATTAGGAAAGCTTTTTTGTTGGAGGAAGGGAGTAATTTAATGTTGATGGGATTTTATATAGCCTAACCTTAAAAATAAACTATAATATTATTTTCAAATTCTCCGTTCATAAAAACCCCGTTCTTTATCATCTTTCTCTATTCTTATCTCACATTNATTCTCCGTTCATAAAAACCCCGTTCTTTATCATCTTTCTCTATTCTTATCTCACATTTCAAACCCTTTCTCTTAATCATCTATACCTTTTAAACTTCATCTCTTATATTCATTAATAAAATTGACAATAAAATGAACTCAAAAAACTATAACCCCTACAGCAATCCTCAAATGGTCNTTCAAACCCTTTCTCTTAATCATCTATACCTTTTAAACTTCATCTCTTATATTCATTAATAAAAATTGACAATAAAATGAACTCAAAAAACTATAACCCCTACAGCAATCCTCAAATGGTCGAAGAAGTCAAAAAACTAATCGAAGGCAATGAAGAACTTAGCTCAATATCACAAATAAACAATTCCAACATCTGCGAAACAGCATCAATTTCATTTAGCCTAAACACTCCCGCCTTTTCCGCCTGCAAAAATTTTGCTTTCAAAGACCTCGATTCCCTTGATCACGAGATATCCGAAAAAATCAACCAAATTTTCATCAAATTCTACACATACGACAACGAAAATGCTGCTCTAAACTCATTAGAAGACCTAACATTCCGGGCAAAATTTCCCCATATTACTGAAAGCCTTAAAAAGGTCATTATAAGCACTGCATCTTATAGAAAAAATAGTAAAACTGAGAAACTAGCCAAAATCCAACAGAAAATCGATAAAAACTCGAAAAAAATCGTTGATGACGACAATCTAAATTCTTATGTGGGCAAAGCTTTGGCTTTACAAGAACTGCGCTTAAACCTGGACTTTTTAAATAAAAAACCTCAAGAAAAGGAAAAACTTGCTAGTTGTACACAAACAGCTGATTGTACTTATTATGATGAAGATAATAATAAAAGGGTATCAGTATTAGAAAAACAATTAGAAAACTTGACAGGGATAATAAAGTCAATGCAGAATGAAAAAGCGTTAATCGAACGTTTTCAAGATCAACTCTTGAAGGAAATCAATAGAAAAAAAAATCAAGAGTCTCAAGAAAGCTTTACTTTTTTTAAAGAACGTTATGAAAACACTAATAAACTCTTTTTAAACCTCCAAGACTCACATAAAAGAGCTGAGTCTCTGAATAAAATTCTCGTTAAACAACTTGAAAAAACTAGAGGATGTAAGTTTTATATAGATCAAAGCGCTTTGATGGATAAAGCTAATGAAGCTAGATATCAATTATCAGCTTTAATCAAAAGTATTGAAGAATCAAGACCAAATATGACTCAAGATCTTATAAGTATCTATATATCCCACCTTCATGAAATATGCATGAAATTGATTATAAGAGAATTTGAAACTTATAATGAAGAGACAATTGAAATATCTGAAGAACTTAATAAAGAAACATTTGAACATAAAACCCCAAGGCCTTTAGCTAATACAAGGTCAAGAAGTTCATTGAAATCTGCTAGTGAAAAACTAGATGTGTATCTGATGAACCATTAGAATAATAGAATTAACAATTTTAAGCTTTTTTTATATTAGCTTTTATAGGGAAAAAACATCATTTTATTAGTCTTTATATGATATTTCTTTTTTCCTTGATGATATTGTTGGCCTTGAGTATCCTCCTATTGACTTTTTTGTTAGATGAATTGGGCTTTTTGTATGTAAAGTTTTAAAACTGTCCCATTTTTTTAGGTTTTCCGTCACTTTCCGCACTTCTTTAATTGCTGAGTTGTCGTTTGTAAGCCCATCCCACCTGCCTGTGCCTTGTGAGTTACCAAAAAGATCATCACTGGTTCCTAAAAATACCCTTTTTCTTTCAGTACTAGTCAAATTGTTCCCACTAAGTCTTTTTTCTTCATTTTGTAATGAAGAATTTAAAAAGTCCACTTGGGTTAAAAGATAATTGTTTTTTTTCCCACGTAAAGGGGTTATACTTGTCGCTTCTAGACCTTTTTCTATAAAGTTGGCTTTAACTTTTTCGATATCAGGAGTTTTTGCATGGATTCTGAGCTTTAAACTTGCTGTTCCTGAGCAATTTCCAGTTATGCGATCAAAATTTGGACAAATTTGTATTATATGAAGTCCTTGGCACATTTGTTTTATTGATAATTCGTCGTCATTTTGCTTGAGTCCTTTAATTTCAATTTCTTGAACGGAGGCGTCTTGGGGTTTTGGGTAAAAGTTTGGAGTTGAGGTTCGTGGCTTTGAGTCAGTTTCGGGGAAATTATAGGTTCTATCGAGGTTTGGGGAGATTTGAGAAGGTTTTTTGTTGGAGTCATTTTTAAGCTGCAGCACAGGGGTGTAGTTTACAAGTTTTTTATAAGACTTTTCGTTGTTTTGGAGGTTTTCCTTGCTGGTGGAGAAATTTAGGTTTTTTGTGGTTTTGGGGTTTGTATCGTGACAGAGGGGTCCGAAGAAGTCTTCAGGTGAGTGGTCCATAGGTCGGAGCATACTACTCGTAGGTGTGTCAACTCTTTTAATCCCATGCGAAACACTTTCTACCGAATTATCCCTAACAAGTCTCTTCCTAGGCCTAAAACTAAATTCACAAGGTCCAGTCTGAGGCGAGAATATCGTACTGCTCAGCTGCTGGACAAGTCTTTCTTTCGGTTTCCCAATCAAATTCATCTTCCCTCCTGTAATTCTCACACAATTTCTAAGGTCTTTACACTCGGACATAACTAACAGTTTTTAATATTATTCCGATAAGATGATTTAAATTTTGAAATTTGCGATTCCCAGACATTTTATTGTCAAAAAGCTATGTTTTCTACTCTAAAACTCATCTACTCTTCAATAACTAAAAATAATTAGCCTAACTACTTATTGCCAAGTCAATTGCTCAACAGTAACACTTCCTTTTTTAGAAATCATAAACCTTCCACAGAAGAACATACTGATGAACATACAAAGCAAGCCAACTAATAAGAAAATCATACCAAGCATATAATCATTACCTCCAAGTGGGCCAATTGTTGTAAGGACAAAACGTTTTTTCCCTGACCAAGAAGTGACATTGTAGTTGTTTTTTATTTTTATATTGTATTTGCCTATTTCCATACTGTTATCTTCAGCTTCTTTTGGCTTTTCGATGATACCCCAAAGCTTTCTGAATTTATTTGTCAGCGCGGTTCTCATCCAGACTATGAAATGCTCGTCTGTTTGATCAAGCCACTGCTTGCTTGTGTAATCGCCATCGTAGTTATGGAAAAGATAATCTTTATCACTTTCCCAAGCAATGCCTGATTCATTGATCGCGACTCGATTGCCTTTAGGATCATAGAGTTCATAAGTATCATTAAACATAGTCCTGGCCATAATCCCACAAGGAAAAGCTACAGCATCATCAGGTATGGCTGTACCATTCAAATAATAGTCTTCGTAAAGGTCTTTTCCATAAAGTGCTCCTTCACATTCTCCTAGTTTACCAGCATCCAAATCTTTACCCTGTAGTTGCTTATAGGATTTCGACTTCATGTATTTTCTGTGGTTCTGGAAATAGTTCTGCATCTCATAATAAACGTAAACTGGGTATGTCATGTTTTCTGGTATATCAATTTCTAAGGTGCAGTTCACATCAGATTTACACCTCCTGGAATATGACCTATACTTTTCTATGGATTTCCCAGCTTGTGCATAGAGGACAAATCCGAAGGCAAAGAATAGGACAGATAATCCTATTAACACACATACTGTGGTTTCTAGAGTTATTATTGGTTGGTATGCCCTCAATCGCTGCTGAATTAGGTCCGTGTCTTTTGGCTTGTTAGTCTTTTCCATATGATTATATACCAATAAAATAAAATAGCTTATATGTTTGGAATAGTAATTGATTAGGAGAGAAAAATTAAATACTCACATCCTAAAATACTATTTAGTAAAATCATCATCTTAAAAGCAATTATTTCTTATATGTAAAAACTTATGAACTGGTATTAAAAATTCTTCATCTTATATCAAATCAAACTATTTATTAAAAGACTTTAGCATCCTCCTGATTAAAAACCCATAAAATCACTCTTAAATCTTAAAAAAAACTCAAAGATCCCATCTTCAATGTCGAAAACCAGAATTTTTCATAGTCTATAAAGATTATGTATGCTAATAGTTATTTATTATGAAATTATGTTATTGTATATTATTTTTCAGGTATGAATATTCAATTATATTGTTTATGCAAATTTTGTACTCTGCATGTTATTATAATCCACTTAAGAATTGTCAAGCTTATCATAGTGAATATTAATAGCAATTTATAAAACTTTTGTGATTATCAACTCAGCTTATAGAGAAGTTAGATATTATCAATGTAAGTGTGTGAGGCCTTAAAGGCAAAAAAATTCTGGCAACTGCATATATTGAAAAAGATGAAATATGTCATTAGTATAATCCAGGCTTTGCTTATGCTAGGAAAACATTTCAAGGTGCAGTTTTAGTTGTTATTAAATAGGAGAAAGAATTAGAATTTTTAAAGCATTAAGCTAGTTTAAAGAGTGGTTTTATAATATATAATAGGAATTTAGATGAGAAATTTGTTTAAGGCATTTATTCTCCTTCTGATATTTAATATTTAGCTACAATTTGCTCATAAACACTTTCTTTAAGTATTCAACATAAAATTCCTCAAAAATCTTAATACCTTCAAGTAGGTATATTTAATTATACTTTATATAATAAAAAAA
Organism: Stentor coeruleus; assembly: GCA_001970955.1. NCBI lineage: Eukaryota > Ciliophora > Heterotrichea > Heterotrichida > Stentoridae > Stentor > Stentor coeruleus. Next base: position 25,669 of record MPUH01000230.1, on the reverse strand, counting down.
ATCATGTGATGATAAAATTTTCGACTAATAAATCATAAAAGTTTAATTTTCAAGATAATGAGCTTTTGGCTTATAAATTTTATAAAACAATTTATTGAGGTCTTTAAAGCAGGATATGCAAATAAATATAAGATTATTTTTAAATATCTTATATAATGAGCACAATTTGAATTTAACTATAGTTTGTAATATATATAAGTATATGAAGTACAGATTAAATTTATATTGTTGCTAATGGATTGGAATATATTCTTACTTAATGACTATTTAACCTACAGATTAATTAAAAGTATAAATCCGAACTAATTTTTATGTTTTTTATTTCTGATAAAATGTGTATCTTAATATAATTTTATTCAAAAAATATATATGGCTCAATCACTTTTAGGTGCTGCATTTGACTACAGAAAATAATTCGACTTACTACTGAAACATCGAGTACAACAATTTTCACTTTAATTTTACATTGAATTTTCTATAATATAACTTATTAAAAAAATTCTAAAAATTGCATTATAAATAAAATACATCATCCTTATGAGCAACAAAACGCCAGCAAGGATTAATTAATCATAAAAAAATAACTCAATAAGCATCTTCTCCATAAATACCCTAACCTATATATTTCTCAAATATATAAAAAAATATCACTATCATGACCAACCCTAAAATCTTCAAAACAACTCTGCTCTAAATAATTCCAATTTTCCCCTAAAATTTATCCTATTTCAAAGCATTATCGTACACTTTCTCTACCATAAAAGCCATAATTATTAGCACCTTCAAAAAACTACTACAAATTTTCATTTGCATCTTATCAAAACTATGCTATTTTATACCGCATAAATATTTTAAAAATGTCCAAAGCTTCTCCAGCCTGCATAAGCAAAAAACCTTTCGATATCAAGAAATCTTTTACCCAAGAATCGTCAAAAAGTATCCGTCCATCCAAACTCAAACTAAAAGATTCAGTAATCTTAAAAATTTTTAATGCCAGTGTCAAAAAAGCTAAAGTAAGTTTAAGACAAAAAGATCTTCAAGAAGATATACTTGAAACTTTAGTTTCAGTTGAAAGGGAATATGTGAAAAAACTTATCAACATCCGAAGTAAAAAAGGTGAAAGAAAATCTTGCCTTGGAATAAATATAAACACTCCTGATGAAAAAAGAACTAAAGCGTATAGAAGGAAAAAAACCTCATATGGGAACTTATCTCATTCAAGGAAAAATAGCTCACTTAGGAAATTTGACTCAACTTGCAGTTCACCAAAATCAGATGCACTTAGTAGGGTTTTATTTTAAGATTCAGAATGATTGTTAATGTTATATAATTAGAATAATTAAAGGACAAATGCAAAGTGATGGGCTTGAAAAGGAAAATCTGGCATTTTTGGTTTGAAGGAAAGGGAAATATAAGAAAAAATAATATTTTTATATAATTTAAACTTAAAATTATCTCTTCTTCACAAATTACCACAAAATATTCCCTAATTATCATACAGCCCATCACAAATTTCTTTAATCATAATTAAAACCTAAAAATAAAATCATTACAAAATCAATCAAAAACCTAGTAAAAATTACAAAAAAAAAATTTGTGTATTAAAATTGCATTGACCTTAAACTTCATTAAGTTTACTCAATACAATATCCATGGAAGTTCTATCATCAGGCATTTCTTCCCAACACCCAAGGATAATTTCAGTAATTTCTGAAGGTATTGTTTTAGTTATTACAGGTCTGCAGCCTTTAATTCCAACTTTTTCATGTAATTCTCCAAGTCCATAACCAATAAACGGTATTTGTTCAGTAAAAAGTTCCCATAAGAAAACCCCAAAACTGTAAATATCGTCAGATGGTTCAACATGGATAGGAGTAAGCCTTTTATCCCTAAGGATTTGTGGTGAAGACCAAGCTGATTTAGTTGTGTATCCACATACAATTGACGCATATTTTTTGATTTTCACAAGGCCGAGGTCGCTAAGATAAGCATGATTATTGCTTTTTATTAAAACGTTTTCTGATGTAAAATGCCCATGGACCCTATTTGTCACATGAACATGCAAAAGAGCATTAGCGATCTGTTTGGCATAACTGATTTTCGTCTGTAAAGTAATACATTTCCTCTCTAAATGCAGCATTTTAAACAATGACCCTGGTTCAATAAGTGGTGTTATTGTATATATAACAGGTAATTCAAGTACCACCCCTATAATTGGTAATATATTCGCATGTTCTACTCTATGTGCATCCAACTCTTCAGAGAAATCTTCAAGTACATAAGTACTAAGTCTTGAAAAAGTGATTTTTCTAACAAAAACATTCTTATTCATATATGTAGCCTTATACACTTTACCAAGTACTGATTTTATAGTATCAATCTGCAAACCAAAGTTTATCTCTTCCTTATTCAATCTAAGTTGCAGTGGCATAATCCCAAGTGAATTCGAACTTTCATAACTTATCATTAACAACTCTCTAGGCTTATCTTCTTTATTCTTATCCCTCTCTTCTTCTGTAAATACAAAAATACCCATAAACGCATAGTCTAATACCATTAAAATACATACAATTTCACTTATGACTAAAGCTGAATACAAATAAGCAGCTGTTGCATGACCTAAAGTATCATCATCAGTATGCGACATTTGATATGTTAAAGAAGTATCTTTATTGCTATCTAAAATATCTAAAATTCCTTGAAGAATACGAGCTAAGGTCCAAAATAATATAACAATACATATTCGATTGATTTTTGCTTTCCAAGATGCTGTACGTACTGGTACTCCTGAATATCTGATTTGAAGGACAATAAGACCAATTATTGTACATGCAGCAAGGCTAAAGTTACAGATTCCAACTTCACGGGATATGTTTTTAAAGTTGATTACTGAATTGACTACAAGGATATAAAGACTAGTTTGTGTGCCAATCCATATTGTTAGAAAAAAAGTTATATAGTTTTCAAATTTATCGTGACGGGCCATTTTGAAGAGCTTGGAAAATATTGCAAGGGTTATTGAGGTGTTTGTATGTGCTGAATTAAAAACTAAGAGAACTTGCCAAATAAGTAGGAGGTAGCTTACTATAAACATGCTGTCTGGAATTGATAGTAACAGAAATACACTGGTCCTGTTAAGAGATTTTTTACCCAAAACTAGAAGCAGGAGAAAGCATAAGGCTCTTAAAAATGATTGTAAAAGCACAGATATATAGAAGGCTTTTGAAGGCTTCCAGTCTGGTGAAAATTTGTGAAGCCGAACAGTACGAAATAGGCAAAATGCTAATGTTATAGCGTATAAGACAAAAAGAAGAGATGCTCCTAGGCTAGAGATTGCATTTCCATCATCATCTCCCATAATAAATTTATATTATTCGAGATTTAGCAAATGAAATATTTGCTATTTCATTTTATTTACTGACAAAATATAGTTATTATTTGCAACATTGGGAGATTTGATAAGAAGAGTTTTTATGTTTTATTTGAGTTTATAGATGATTTTAATGATTATTTTATAGATTATAAGTTTTTGATTTGTATTTATGATGATTATTTTATAGATTATAAGTTTTCGATAAGTATTTATGATGATGATTATTATTATATAAATTTTTGATAAGTATTTTTGATAATATTTAGGCTTTTTTTAATTTCGAGAGAAAATTATGTAGAATATTAATTAAATTTGGTATTGGACTAATGCTTAGTGCTAATGAGGCAATTAGTATAAAAAGTAGACACTCTAAAAATTTAGACTTAGTTTGTAGTTTTAAAGACAGCGAGTTTAAATTTTATACGTTTTTTTAGCATTTTTAGGAGTTTTTGAGGTGAAAATAAAGTTTTTAATTATTTTTTTTTATAAAAATAAAGTTTTTAATTATTTTTTTTTATAAAAATACAAAAGGTTAGTTGCTATAATTTTAAGTGTGTCTTCCAGTTATAAAATTCTTAAATGATTTAATTATGGACAATACGACAACAACATATAAATAAACACCTCAAGCCTAATACCTAAAAATCACACAAAAAACAAAATTTTTCTAAACCTCTCTACACCTTATTAGCCAACCTAAAATAAATCGCGAACTTCAATTACTTTATAACTTTCTCTGCATTACTCATATAAACCTTAGTAAAAACTATCACAATAAGTATAAAAAACAGGACAACAAAAGGTATCTGAAAATTCAAAGGCCTTCCTCTAATCGTATTTCTATTATCTATTGAAAACAACTCTTTATTCCTTTTCTGTATTTTTTCTAAAAACTCTTGCTTCATCCTAATTCTCTGCTTTTTTTCCAAAATATCATTTTCTAACCCTGGAATAATCTTACAATAATAGTTTATATCCCCTTCAAACTCCGCAACTTTACTATGAAAAGTTTCTAAAAAAAACAAATGGTCTCGAGATTTTATAAGCAATTCGTTTTTAAGTTCTTCTATTTCAGCTTTAAGTGTTTGGTTTTGAACTTTTAGAAAATCTTGCTCTTCATTATTTAAATCAGAAGCGCTTTTATTCTTTAATTCAAGGATTTGATAGTTTTCTTTTTGGACTAAAGATTGAGCTTCAAGAAGCATTTTTTAAATATTTTATAGTAGGATTAAATATATGGAAAATTAAGATTTAGGATTCAAAAAATATGAGGAAAGTTTGAGAGGAGAGATTGCAGTGGATTAGAGATAAGTAGTTTATTAGAGAAGATGAGTTTAGATGAGAATGTTGATAGGATTTGAAATGGAGGATGTGTGATGCTAACTAAGGATTTTTTAGTNGTTTAGATGAGAATGTTGATAGGATTTGAAATGGAGGATGTATGATGCTAACTAACCAATAAGTATAAATTTATTATAATGAATTTTTTTGTCAAGTCAACTTCATTAAACAAAAAAGTAACTAGTGTATATTTTCCATATAAAACACACCTATTTCCAATAACATCTATATCACACCTCATAAACCCATAATTTTATATTTATTATATGAACTAATGCAAATTTCCTTATAAACTCTATATATTCCTCTCAAAATTCCACCCATTTTCCTACAAATTCAATAACCATTCACAAATTATTCTATACTACTTCTCTCTATCTCATTCTGTATTTTTTCACTCACCGCATCAATGAAACTCTTTGAATTGATCAAATGAGTTGTGGCTATAACAAACTCCCTCTTTGCATCAGGTCTTCTATTTAAATACCTTATCGCCGCAACTTCAGCAAAAGTTACTCCACCAACAAAGAAAAGTAACACTAAAGGTTTATCTGCTTGTTTTTTATCTTCAGTATTTAATCTAATAGCTGAATAATCTCCAGGTAAACTTCTAACAACATCATTATTCCATCCTGATATATAAAGATTTTCAATAAGTCTTAAGCTTAAAGGTGCATATCCAGCATAAGCATAGGCGATATCATCAGGAATCCTTTGATTAACATCTTCTTTTATAAGTTTAAAAGCTTTAACAAGGTTGCTCCAGTTGTTTTTACCTTCTTGTTTTTTAAGTAAGCCAGCTTTTTCCAAGTTTGAAAGGGTGAGAATATGTTCAAAGCCATAAGTTTGGAGGATTTCTTTACGGAAAAAGTCGAAGAATTTATTTTTAAGGCCATTTTGTGTTACGGATAATAAACATAAAAGCCTAAGGACTGTGTTTATATCTTCACCCATACCAATAAGCCTTTCAATATTCTCCAATATCTGCGAGTCTGAGTCTCCCATGATAATCGAGTGTTCAATATCAAGATTTTGATTGAAAAACGGGTTTTTCACAGTCTCATTTGTAATATGTATAGCCAAATGTAGATGATTTTGTACAAAACTCGCTTCTTTATGTGCTTGTTTGAATTTCTTCATATACTTACTAAGTTCTTCAACTGATTTCTGCTGATCTTTTTCTTTATAAGTATTATCAATATACTCTAATTTTTCTATAAGTAAAGGTTTTAAAACACAGAAATTCAAGTCTCGGATTTCTTGGAAAATGTTGTCGGCTGAGGTAAGGGAAATTTGTATCTGCCGGTCTGAATCATTTTCTAAGACTCGAGGGTTGACTTTTATTATGTTATTTGCTATGCCGAATACTTCATCAATAAGAGCTTCGTATGTTAGAGGGGTACATAATGGGGTGATCATGTCGATTTCTCGGTCTATTAGAACAGCTGATTGAATAACACTTATTGGGACTTCGTTTATATGCTCTGGGTCATCTTCTTCGAGCATTTTTAAGATTCTTAGGACTTGACCTGAAGCAAAACCTTTGCCTTCTTTTATTTGAATTGGACCATAATTATGCTCAAGCTGTAGGATGGCTCGGGCTATATAATGGTATATAGAAAAGTCTCGTTCAAGGACAATTTCTCTGAATGATTTGTCCATCTGCATTGATAACAAGTCGTTTTCTAAAGGGATTAGGAAGAGATTGATTTGGTCGATTGAGTCGAAATCAATCATAACGTTGTTGCTGATGAGGATTTTTTCGCAGACAGTTGTAGAACGTGGGCACATATACAGATGATAGCGATGTTCCTCACGATGTTCATTGCACTTTTTCACATGTCCACTGATGAATTGCATCATTTGTATAGTTGGTCTGCATATATAAATGACATCTCTGCAGTCAAATTCGATTTCTTTTTCGACAATCTGAGAGACTTTTGATACCCCATGTTCTTTGAGGACCGACATTTCAATGATCAAACTTAAAGGTCCAACCAAAGATGGGTCTATAGCTAAAAACTTCTGCCCTTGGATCATGTCGAGGATTTCTAATATCCTTTGTCTAGCGATTTCTCTTAGCGACTGGAACCTTGCTGTGCTTTCACCATCCATTATTATTTATTTGCTATAACTTAAGTCTTTAGAATAATTCATAGAGAAAATTGCTTTGCAGGTTCAGGCTGCAAGGGACTTGGCTAGCTTTTTCTGTTTTTAAAAGGTTTGCTGGTTCTGTTTTCTCAGACATTTCAGTATTTATATCTTGTGATAAGCTTTCTCTTGGCTCTTCTTGGACTTTTGGAATCTGCTCTTCAGGTATTCTTGTACTTGTAGTGATTTCTTCAATAAAAGGACTAGGGTTAGTTTTATTTAATTCTTCATCCCCCAAGTTTCTATGTGTATTTTCAGTAAATTCATGCGTATCTATTTTTTCGCCACAATTTTCTATATCCGTTCTTCTATCATCTTGCTGTAAACTTTGTTTTTCCACACCCTCAAATCCAGTATCCTCTTTTTCATCAGTCCTTCGTATATCCTCATCTTTTTTAGGAACTTCCTCATCAGAATCCTCCTCCAAAGGCAAATCCGGGGCAACTTCCATAACAACTTCTGGTAATTGGATAATCGGTAAAACAATCCTCATCTCTTTCTTCCTCCTATCAAACTTCGCTTGAGCTTTTTCTTCCTCTACCTCATAATCCAGTTTAACTTCTGTATAATATATTTTCTCTGCATCAAAAACTAAAACTTTTCCTTTGACATCAATCTTACAAGTTGCAACATTTTCCTATATATATCATACCAATTTAGGTACATGAAAAGTTATAACAGCTTCTTTTGGTCTTTTATACTGTTTTAAACGTGATTCTATGAACTCTCCTAAATCAACAGGGCTTGAATAAACAATTTTATATTTAGGTATTGGGATTCCATTTTCATTTTTTATTTCAATATCATCTCCTTTTTCTTTTATATTATCTTCTTCCTCTTGAGCTTTTTGTTCTTTAGTTTTATCATCAATTTTGCTTTTCATTTGTGTTGACATAAGTTCTTTATATAATTTAGGTCCTTCTTCTGAAAGTTTATAGGTTTTTTCTTTAGGTGGTACAGGATCTTTAGGGTTTTTTAGTCTGTTTTCATTGACCATAATACTTCCTGGAGTTGATCCTTTGCATTTTAGATTCTTCATAAGCTTATAGTCTTGTGAGAATTTTTCATTTTGTGCTTGCATTACTTGATTAGCTGCATCAATGCATGTATCACATAAAAGTTTCATGAATCTACTTGATGTTTCAGCTATGGAAAAGCATAAAGGGTTAAAAGCACAATCAAAAGTTAGACAGTTTTTACTATGCCGATCTTGATCATGACGTGGATGTCCCATCGCATAAGGAACTTGCCAGTTTCCCCCTTCACCTTTTCTTTCTAGGTTTGGCGGGATGATGTCTTCGCATTGACACAAGTTTATAAAACATTTTATATGTCTTTTTGATGTTGAAAATGTTTTTATACAGCTATGGGCTTGTGGTCTGAGAAGTTTTCGTCCTGCTGGAAGCTCGCCTCCATCTTCTAGTTGTTTAAGATAAGCCTCATGCTCAGCTTTGTTTTTTGGGTCGGAGATTTCGTCGATGTATTCATTGAGCAAGCTGATGAACTCTGGTTTTTTCATAGCCTGGCTTAGGCTGTCCATTTCTGACTTGGTCAATTCAATGTCCATTTTATTTATAAGAAACTCAATGTTTTTAGATATAAAAAATCTTCTTAAACTAGCTGGGGACTTTGCTCAGTATTCAAACTATGCTCTAGTCGAATATATTAAAATATTTTAAAAATTAGGAATTTTATTGTGAGTTATATTGAAAGGAAAAAATATAGAAAATTGGAGTACATCAAAAAATGATAAATATTGCAATGGGTTTCAATAATATTATAGTTTTATAAGTGCTGTATATAAGGGAAATACTTTAAATTCAGTTATATCGGCACTTTAATTGAGTATATACATATGATAATACTAATATATGCATATAATTCTATTAAGATATGCACAATCATAATTTTTAAGATGGAAAACTCAGAGTCTATGATTTATGAAAGGCTAAGCTTTACAGACCAGAGCTTGATTTCAAATGCATCATTATCGTCACCTAAACAGATAATAGGAGAAGTCCCATCAACACCTAAGAGAATTGAGCTTACTGATAAAGATGACTCTTCTAATATAGCTGATTTCCCCAGTGAATCCTATGACCCAATCCAAGATTATAAAAATGTGGTCAAAGTGTTAACTCTTGATCGGGCTTTAAACCTAAAAAATCTTGAAGCATTAAAAAATGAGCTCAATCTTAAAGAACGCGAAGCTAAAGATCTTGCAGAAAACATAGAAAGACTTGAACAAGAAAATCGAGAACTTAGAAACCAGGTTTTAGGGTTTATGAAAGAAGCTGAAGAGAAAGATCAGATGGTTGAGAAAATGAGAACAGAAATGGATAGGCATATTAGGATGGTAGCTGATTTACCTGAAAAAATGAAGAAACTAAAACTAGATATTGCAAGTGGGGCGAATGTGAAAAAAAGCAGCGACGAAATTGAAGGAAAAATCAATGATTTGATGGAAACTTTAAAAGATGCTGTTGAAGAAGCTGAGTTTGCTAAAGATAAATCTTATGATGATATAAGGATACATAGGGCGAAAAGGACAAGTATTGGAGGAAAAGAGAGGACAATGGAAAGTGTGGATCTTTTTAAAAGGACTGAAGAATATACTTCTGAGTATAAAATGACTGAAGATAGCAAAACTTTTAATGAAAGAAAAACAGAAAGGACTTATAAAGCTAATGAAGCTGATGAATCTGCTAACAATGTTCAAGAATATTTTAGGAAAATAAGAGAAGCTTTGAATATGGAAGGAGATAGAGGGAAAATCACTGAAGAAGGAGAGCTCTTGAAAGAAATGATTGGAGATCTTCTTATCCATGTAGAAGAAAGCGAAACTACTAAGAAAAAAACTAAAATTATGATAAGAAAACTCATGAAAAATGTAGAACAAGGGGATATAAGTAAAGAAGAAGCAAAATTTATGATTGATGAGTTGGTAAAAAATGTTGAAGAAGGTGAGAGTAGTAAAGTTAGAGCAAGAGAAATTATAGAAAGCCTTATGCAATGTGTTGAAGAAGGTGATGATGCTGTTGATGAAGCAAAAAATGTTATCTCTCAATTAATGAAAGGGGTTGAAGATGGGGAGATTAACAAGGACATGATTGGAAATTTGATGAACATTGTGGAAGATAGCGAAAAAATTACAGAAACTGCAAAAGCTATGATGGAGAAAATACGTTTGGATGCTGAAAAAAGGAAGGAAAGACTGATGAAAGCGAAGGAAGATATTGAATTAAGTGAAGAGAGGAGTAGGGAACAAAGAGAAAAAGCTAGAGGATTGATAACATCATTGAGAATTTTAGATAATAGCTCAGAAAGCAAAGATAGTAAAACAAGTGCGCAGAATTTAGGTAAAGCATTGATTAAAGGTGTTATGTATAAAGAAAAGGGACAAGGGATACGGGGTAAAGAGAAGGAAGAGGAGAAAAAAGGTAAAACTAGGACTAGGTCAGAAGAAGATGAAGATAGGATTGTTAGAGTTGAACCTGGAAAAACTAGAGTGAGTAGAATAGGTAAGCCAAGTGATGATATAAAAAATAAAGGAAAAGCTATTGAAGAACTAAATGTATTGAGAATAAAAAGAAAAAGTGCCCAAGAAGCACAAACTGGGACTAGTAAAATTGGAGGGAAATCAGGTAAAGCAGGGTCGAGAGCTGAGGAAGACAAAGCTATGGGGAGGAAAAAAAGCTTTGATAAAGCTATGGAAGGGTCGAAAATTGCTATGTCTAAAGCCAGAACTTCAAGCTTTGGAGGGGAACCTAAAAGGAAATCTTCAATAAGTGGTCAGGATATTGAAGTTAGTAAACCAATGAGAAAGTCTTATGAAAGTATAGATTATGAGGATTTGCAAGGGCAAGATATAGAAAAACTCATTGAAGAAACTCCAGAAAACTTCAAACAGCCAGGGTCAAGAAGGATAATCAAACCTCAGCACAAATGGAAAAATCTACTAAGAAGCTCAACCCCAACTAAAGAACATGAAAGGATAAAAAATGTCCTCAAAGCAGCAGGACTTGTAAAATCATCCTTTGATATAGACCCGAACCTAAAAATTACCGAAGATGAGCTTAGAAATATTATAAAAGAAAATTCAGAACTATTAAATGAAACAAAATATCTAGAAAACACAATTGATAAACTAAAAGAAAATAATGAAGATTTGTTAGAAAAACTAGTATCATTAGATGAGAAAAATAAACTTTTGGAGTTTATTCATTCTGCTTTAACTGATGATCAGATAAGAGAATGTGAGTCGAAAATTGGTCACACTTTTGATGAACTGAATAATGAATTAGAAGAAAAAGCTAAAAAAAGATCAGAGGATAGAATAGCTAAAAATCGTAAGAATAAGACTAGGTCAGTAAAACCTGGGGAAGAATATAAAGAAAGTGATGATGATATTTTTGAGGATAGACCTTTAGTGTATAAGGGGGAGAAAAAAAGTTCTCAAGAATTTGAAGGGCAAATGGAAGACTTTGAATATTTGAAAGGGAAAAATCCTCAGAAGATTATGAAGAAGCCGAAAAATACAAATTTAAGAGGACAAAAGCTCACATCTGATGAAAACACTGAGAAAATGATTGAAGAGCATGCTGAAGAATTGAAAAAGTCTAAGGAAGCACATGATGAGCTCCTTGCAGAAAAGGCTAAATTGCAGGAACTATATGAAAAACTAGTTAAAAACAACAATGAATTATTAGAAAAGATAGAACAATTAGAAAGCATCAAGCAAGAACTAGAAAAAAGACACTACGATTTAGCGGGTGATCATAGCAGTGCTCGAGAGAAACTAGAATTACTCAACAAAATCATTGATGAAAAAGAAAAAGCACTAGAACAACAATCAAAGAAAACTATTGAAGATTTCAAAAGCATGCAAAATGCTCATGAAATCACTATCAAAGAAAAATCTGAATTAAACACTCTCAAAGAGCAGCTTAAAAAAACTAACCAAGATCTTGAAAACAAACTAAACATCAAAGATGACCAAATTAAAAAAAATCATGAAGAACTCAAAGTTATGCAAAAAGAAAAAAATGAACTAAAGGAACTTGGTGATAAGCTTAAGAAAAATAATGAAGAACTTTCAGAAAAAATTACAACAACAGAAAAGCAAAAAAATAACCTTGAATACCAGCATGGGATACTAACAAAAGATTATATAAAAGCTCGTGAGGAAATCGAAATGTTATCAAATTTGCTTAATGATTCTAAAAACAACTTTGAAGGTGAGGCTCAGAAAATTTTTGATGAACTGAGAAGCGCTCAAGAACACAATTTTGTGATTTCTAAAGATAAAGCGAATTTAGAACAAATTATTGATAAACTTAAGAAAAATAATGAGGAACTTGTTGAGCAGTTTGGGAAAATCAAAGGGCAAAAAGATCAGGTCGATAAAATATTAGGCGAAAAAGTTGGGAAAATCAAGGAACTTGAAAATGTTGTGAGAAATCTTGATGAAGAAAAGATCAACTTAGAAAAACTAGTAAAAAAAGGGAATGAAGAGTTGAAAGTAGCTAATGAAGAAAAAGATGAGATTAGAAATGATAAGGATCAGTTAGAAAAGCTTGGAGAAAAACTCGCAAAAACTAATGAAGATCTTATGGAAAAAACTTTTATGTTAGAAAAAACTAAGCATAACCTTGAGATTGAAAAAATGCAGCTGGAAAATAAATGCATGAAAGCTAATGATGAAGTGACAAAGACAACAAAACTATTAAATGAGGCTAAAAATAAATTAGAAGAAGAGACTAGACAACACAAAGAAGAGCTGGTTTTATTCCAGGAAGAAAAAACCAAGCTTCTAATAAGCAAAAGCCAACTAGAAGATTTAACTCAGAAATTAAGGAAAAATATTGACGACCTATCAGAAAAACTCAAAGTTTTAGCCCAAGAAAAAGAAAAAATTGATATAAGTCACTCAGAATTGATCAGAACACATACAAAAACATCAGAAGAACTAGAAAAAAAAGCAAATGAGCATAAGATCCTAGAAACTCGGACAAAGGATTTAGAAGATAAACATGGAAAAGCTTTAGAATCAACTCAAGAAGTAACGAAAAACTCACAGAAACTTGCTGAAGATCTAAAAAAAGCTCAAGAACTTAATGATCAACTCAACAATACCATTTATAACCTTGAAGAAGATCTTATTACAGTTAAAAAAGCTTATAATCTTGAGCATCAAAATCTTGAAACTACCAGCGAAGACCTCAATAAAGTCAAAGACGAATGCCAGGAATCATATGAGAAATATGATGAACTCAACAAATACTGCATGAAAATCACTGAAGAATGCGAAAAACTTAACAAAGACTGCAAATTACTCGATGAAGCTTGTAAGAAATTCTCAGAAAACTGTGAAAAACTCAATGAAGAAAAGAAAAAACTCACTGAAAATCTGCAAAAACTCAGTGATGAGCTGAAAAAATACAAAGACCAATTCGCTGATCTTATGGAAAAATACAAAGGACTCAATGAAAACTACCTCCTTTTAACTGAACAAAAGAGCAAAATTGAAGAAGAAAAAGGAAAAATCATAGAAGAAAAAGAAAAAATCAAAGTAGAAAAAGATAAAATCATAGAAGAAAAAAGTGAAGTAATAGAAGAAAGCCATAGGATAACTGAGAAATTGCGTAAAACAAAAGAAAGCAAGGAAAAAATCGTAAAAGATTACGAAGAACTAAGCCGAAGGCACACAAATGCTAATGAAGAAATCAACCGGATTAATGAAAAATACAACTCAGCCCAGCAAAGGTATGAGTCAGAACGGAACCATCTGAAAAAACTTATCGAAGAGCTAGAAAAACTAGTAAAAGATCTTCAAAACCAGCTTTCTTCAGCAAATGATGAACTTAGCCGAAAAGCAGAAGAAATTTTTGAATTGACTGAAGAAAACAAAAATCTTATAACAGAAAAAGCTAACCTCGCCCAAGCATTGAAAAAAGAAATCAATGAGCTTAAGGCAAGATTTGATGGGTTTAAAGATAACTCAAGCATACAAATAAATGAATTAAACACCGAACTAAGTGAAAAAGAAGAAATTCTCACTGTACAAAGAAACAATTTACAAAAAGCAGAAGCTGACTTAAAACTCATAAGAGACCAATTACAAGAACTAGATAAAAAGTACAAAGCTTTATTAGCAGAAAAAGAAGCAGCTGCAAAAAATTCTTACTCATTAAGTATGACATTAAAATCCACAGAAACACAAATTGAAACACTTCATAAGACGCTCAAAGAGACCCAGAGAGCATACGAAATAGCTAGTCAAAAAGAAAAAGAAGCATTTTTGAATGAAAAACAATCTATGATGACTGAAGTTGATAAGACGAGGAAGAAAAATATCGAGTTAGAGAAAAAAGTTGAGGAACAAGAAAAGACTATTGGGATTGTTATGGATCAAAGGGATGATGTGCAGATGGCGCTTAAGAATAAACTGAATGAATATAGGAAAATTGAACAAGATGCAGATAATAAAATTATAAAAATCCAAGGATTAATTGAAGATAATCAGTTGCTTAATCATGAAATTGCAAGGTTAAAGGAATATAATCAGTATTTGATAATTTTGATTGGAGATAAACTGCCTAAGAAAGTTAATTTTGAAGCTTTGGAGATTGAGTCGCTTAGGATTAAATGCGAAAATGAGAATTTGCAGCTTAGGTCGATGATTAAGGATGATACAATACAGTCTATGAATGAAAAACTTGAGTTTAATCAGAAGAAGCAAGCGGAATTTACACGGGCTTTGGATTCAACATATAAGAATGCTAAAAAGTTTTATGATTTAAAGATGAAACAGCTGAAAATTTTGGAAAATAGGATACTTGATAGTCAGGTACATTTAGGGGAAATGGTTAAGAAAGCGGAAATACAGATTTTTGACAACCCACAAGCTGATTTTTATGTTGTGTGGCATTTAGCGTTGTTTATACTTTTCCTTTCGATTTTTATTTTATTTGCGAAAAAAATTCTTTAATAGTTTTAAATTTTTAGGTTTTAGGCATTAGTTTTTGGAATGCTTTGCAATTGATATTTATAAGCTTCTCTACTATTCTTATATTGCTAATTTTGATATTCTTAGTTATAGATTGTGAATTTTTTATCATTCCTTAAAGCTATTTTGTATTATATCAAAATAAAATTACATTTTAATTAAAACTTTTAATAGCATAGAAGCACAAGTAAGTCCTTAATCTAAGTCAAATGCATTCAGGAAACTAAATATTTGTAATTAATTTCTAAATTTACCTGAGATCATTGCATAGCAAGACATAATTGAATTAATTATCTCATTCTTAAGCATTTTCTAGTTATACAGCATATATCATATTTTATTAATAATTTTTATTTTTACCAATATAAAGATAATCATTCTCTTAACATCATTGAATATGTTGTTTTGATATTTTTTATTCACTTATATGCCTTGGCTGAAGTACAAGATTCAAATAGTCAATATATCTTCTTCATAGATTTATTTTCTAATATTAATGAGAGTATCAAATCATATAATATTATGTATAACTTTATAGTATTTATTTTCTAATATTAATGAGAGCATCAAATCATATAATATTGTATATAACTTTATAGTATTGTATACTTAATTATCATAATTTTTGTTACATAATTTATATTCCTATATATATCAAAAAGATAACACCCTAAAATACTTACTTTTAACAATTTCATTTAAGAATTTTCCAAACGCTATTTCATATTCATATAAATAGCCTCTTATATTATTTCCTTACCTAACCATATAAAATCTTTCCACTTCTATCTAAATTATTTTCTGATCTTACTTAATCTGAATTTCCTTCAAAGTAATAGGATAAGTTTTCTCAGGGACCTCAGCAAGTTCACTTCTAAGCTTCGAGTAAAAGTTCGAATTAGTATCCACAGCCTTAAAAGTTTTTTCCCAAGTATTCTTCGTTGTATTAGGTAAAAACCCATTAGCAATTTCTTTACTCTTATCCCTTTTTCTACTAACATCGCCTAAAATCTCAAATCCTTCAACATATTTATCGCCAATATTCAATGTAATAGGTTCAAGTTCATTTTTAGCTCTTGTTGAAATAAACTTATTGAAATCCTTCTACATAAACATCACTTGACTATTCCATTTTTCTTTATGATCCAATCTATACATAGTTTCAGGTCTTTTATCTAGTCCATAAGGCTCTAATAAATAAACTTTATTAAACATAGCCGAGCTCTGTACACGTGTTAAAGCATTTTGATTAGATTTCCTATATAAAAATTACATAAACCTCTTACTTGACACAAAGGGTTTTGAACTGTCACGCAAATGGTCTTTATTTGGATTTGAATATTTATCTTTTAATAAATGCGTGTCTTGATAGTCTCTGACCGTCATAGCGATTCTATCTTTTTCTGGCATGTATCTATTTAGTTTATACCTTCTTACGTAAAAATTCAATTTAGCAGATTTTTCTTTATAGACTATAGCAGAAGGGTGTATACAAGGTATTGTCCCTTCAAGAAGCACTATTTAGAAAGAACCTTTTTTGGTATTAGTTGTTGTGAGTTTTAGAAGATTTGAGATTCTTTCATGAGAAGCCATGCTTAGTTGGTCTCTTAATGCGACCCTTTGAGGGTTGAGGACGATTTTCATAGCTTTTTGGGAAGAAGCTCGACGGGCTGCAGCTTCTTTTTCATTTTTGTTCTTCTTGTGTAAGGAGTACATGATTATTATATTATTGGATAAAAATTAGGAATAGGGAGGTTTTAAAAGTGAGGCAGCCACGAAAACGCACTTCCTTATTGCTTGTGCATTCGTTTATAGTGTCTTCTAAAGTATATTCAAAGTCTGGCTCTTGGTCTGAAGTCATCGGGTAATCTGCGACAAGGTATTTAAGTGGCCGTGGCGTTACTGATTTCTCAAATATCAATAATACGCTTTCATTGTGCTCAATCGACCCAATATATAAATGATCCTGATGTTCAGTGAAAATTTTCTTTAGTTCTGGTAAATCGATAAAGTCTTCCATAATCACGACAAGTTCCCTTTCATATTTTTCTTTAGTTTCATAATAAACTAACTGAAGCTTGTTTGAATCTGAGTATCCACCAATAAGTACATAACCTGCTGAGCATTTTTCTTTAACGCTTTCTGCTAGGCTACTTGAAGTGTCGAATGGTTGTTGGAATAGCTTAAAACTATTTTCTGATGAGTAGGAATATTCAACATCTGAGTGTCTTTGATAGATCAGAAGGGGTTTGTTTTGGGTTGGGTGCTTGGATATTGATGATAATACGTAATCATTTAGGGGAGCTTTGATAGCTTTTTCTAGCTTTTTTGGGAGAATTGGCTTTATGTGTAGAGTTAACTTTGTTTCGTTTTCACCAGATTCGGTTATGTGCTCTGCAGGAAGCCTTCTTCTTATTTTTTCTCTATCTGCGCAAGGGCATGACCATTCACTTCCCATTTTACTTATTATTAGCAGAGTTTCTTAATTAATTTTAAATAATTTAACTGATATAGTCTATTTTTGTATTTGAATCAGAATATAGAATTAGTTTTTTAATTAAATATTGAGTCTAAGTATATTATGATAAAAAGTTGAGCATAAATTTGATATGTTGTTACTGCTTATTAATTAATAATAAAAAGTTTATTTTAAATTAATCTAACTAAATATCATACATAATTAATAGTTTGAATAGTAAAATATGTAATCTTTTAGACTTGGTCTGCAAATGAATATTGTTTTTTCTTTGAAACTAAAATTCACTATTCTAATCGTATTTCATAAATAATAAAAGTAGGTATTTATTTGGAATATATATATAATGAGATAATACATATTATGGTGAATTATCACCTAATAATTACCACCCAGTAAAGAAAAGTTTAAACTTATATTTAAAAGATATTTTATACTAAATCTTCCTCATGAAAGAATCAACACAAAAATAACCGATTTGTATTATGACAACTACAAACTGCAACATAAATATCAGCAATTTTATCATTCTAATTAAAATATCTAAAAATTATAATTTTAACAGATTTTTAAATATTAAATAACAAAGCATCTCATAATAAAATCATCTTATTTCAAATCTCACAAAAGTTTTCAATGATAATTTGCTTAATGATTTATTTGGATTCCTAACGCTCTTTATGATTAGATAATTAGAGTCCTTCTTGAGCAGAATTGTATTAGAATACCTGAAACTGTTAATTTTCATATTTTTAGGAGGAACCAAAGCTTTCTACTAATAACAATATTGTCATGACATCTTAGACTCATTACTCAAGATTCTCTTTCTTACATTTTCACAAAAATAGCTCTTTATTTCTCCAAAATCATGCGATATTTTTAGGACACTATGCCAATCCTCATTAAAGCTTGCAATAATAGCTTGAAAAATTTCAAGCAAGTTAAAATAATTCTGAAGTTTTTAATAAGAGATGGATTGACACTGCTGTTGGGATTAAGCAGCCTATTGTTGTCCTATTATCCAGAAATTACTTTTAACTTTAGATAGAATTAGACTTGAGGAAACTAGCATTGAATAGAGTGGAGTGAATTAAAGTGAGGAAGGGATTTACTATAAAATTAAAGGTTTTAAAGGGACATATAGTTAAATAATAAAGTTTGGGATTTTATTGGCCTTAGAGAGGATAAGTAAAATCGCTATAAAGGCAAATTTTTAGAATTTTAATAGATGAAACAGTTGGGAATCAATTTTTTTTCTTATAAAATAATTTTTTTAATGCAAATAAGTTTTTGAGCAGCAATGGAGAAAATATTTTATTTTTGAGTTGAAAATTAAAATTTTGTTTTCAAGAGCTTTTAGGAAGAACTATTCAAAGTAGACTGGCCTACTTTTTATTGCTAATTCGTGTAAACCAAATATCTTTTCAATTGACTGATAGCTGGTAACGCTGACCTATGAATACTTCATCCATATATTTTCTTCTTGCATACCTATAAGTTCTGTTATCAGTAGATATCTGTTCATAATTTATATACCTAATTCACAAATCTAATAGTTGTTGAAAATTACTAAGGGATTGCAATCGGCATGAGTTTCTTACTAAGTTCTAAGAGGATTTCTTGTTTTTCAGCCTCATTGCGAGAAATATACTCAATCAAAATGCTTGAATTTTTTTCTTTTTCTTTTATAACTTCGCTCAAGCTACTATCTATGATTTTATATGCTGCGTCCTAAGTGTTTATTACTTTGTTTATATACTCTTTAGTCAATTCTTTCAAAGTATCATCAATATTTTTGATTTTCTCTTGGATTGTCATAAGGTCTTCTTTTAATATAACAGCATTAGTTGGCATATCATCATTCATATTCGCTTGTTCTTTTTGGTATCTGTCTTGAAGCTCATCAAGGGTTTTTATCAACGCAGCTTTTTTTTCACAGTGATTTTCAATAATATTTTCTAATTCATGGATTTGCTGGCTTAATGAATATGACTCACGTTTGTAATTTTCTATTATTTTACCATGCAACTCGATAGATTTTTGGATTTCTTGGATTTTTTTAACCCTTTCTAAGCTTTGCTCCGCAAGACGAAGTTTAGTTTCAGATAAAGCTGCTAGTTCATCATTTGTGAAATATGGCTCGGAATTGTTGAGTTTATAGTCAGCAACTTGGATGTGGAATTTTTCTTTTAGATCGTTGAGTTGCTTGTTGCGGACTTTGATTGTATAGGCTTTTTTGAGCATGGATGAACAGTTGGAGTAGTTCTCACGAACGCTGTCACGCAAAAAACAGGAAATGCCAGCTTTGTCCATGCAGATGAGTTTTTGTTTAAGTTCCAGCATGAGGGATAAAGAGATTTTTATGATGGATTTCCATTTGGAGTAAAAGACGCAGTCCCAGACTCGTGCTGTTATGTCTACAGGGAGATAGATAGAAAAGATTGTTAAGAACCATCTGGACATGAAAAACCCAGTCGTTATATCCTCTTGCTTGAAATGGTTGAATAAGTCAGGCATAAGTTTCTTAGCATAAAAATTATACTGGTACTCCCTAAGTAGCAAATCCGGCAGTCCAGGTTCAAAAACTTTTTCTAAATCCCAATTCTTAATCATAGCATAAAACATAAAAAAACTCTTCTCTTCATCAGCTAATATATGTAACAACGCCCCGCCAATACAGTTCATACCTTGACAATATGTGATACT
Organism: Stentor coeruleus; assembly: GCA_001970955.1. Taxonomy (NCBI): domain Eukaryota; phylum Ciliophora; class Heterotrichea; order Heterotrichida; family Stentoridae; genus Stentor; species Stentor coeruleus. The sequence goes on along the minus strand of MPUH01000230.1, from coordinate 5,614 downwards.
CGGCATTACATATGCAATACCCATTAAAATCCTACACAACTTATTCTGCAGTTCTTTATCTTCTGCTACTAAATGAGTTCTATGCAGATCTTTCAGTATTTTTTCTTTTGTACTTTGGATTTTGTCAGCATTCTCAACGATTTTCTCATAGCTTCCAAAATCTTGACACAGCTCTTCTTTATACCCTAATAAGCATTTACAATGTAAGTTTGCACATTTTTTCCCAGTATTTTGATCTTAGTTGTTTTGGCATATCAGCATGATAGATGCTGAATTCTATAGCTTTGTGTTTTATGAGATTCTTGTTGATATCAGCACTAACAAGAGCTAAACGAGCTACTTCTCCTGGGTCTAAGAATTCTAAAACTGGCTTGAAAGTTAGGATTTGTGATTTTTCCATTATAAGAAAGGGATATGATGGATGATTGAATATTTATGGATTTTTTATTTGGAAATTTTGTGTTAGGATGAAGGAGAGATTTAATTAGAATATGGCATTGGGTTATGCAGAGATTGGGAGGTTTTTATTATGTTAGTTTATTATGTTATAATGAGAATGATGGAAATTATAGAATTTCATTTGTGATGCAATGCATCCATTCAGTTTGAATTCTTTGAATACTTAATATTTATACAATTGTTTTTTAATTAAACTAACTATAAGCTATTCATGAGATTATATAACAAATAATCAAGTCTGAAATATATTCCTCCAATCAATACAAAATTAAATGTCATCAAATTTATAACAATATTTATTAAATCTCTTAACTATACCAATAATAAATACTTATTCACTAAATCCATTCTCATAAGAATTAGTTTATTTATTCAAAAAATCAAATAGAAATTCCTTTTATACCAAAAGGCTATAAAATCAAAGCACTATCCTAAATCAATTCATTTACTCTATTCAATTTCTCTATATCTTCCGAAAACTCTAAATCTCTACAAATATTTTCTCAAAAACTTATAAAAAGCCTAATGATAAAAAAATTATAATCTCATAAAACTACTATTCAAAATAGCATTTAACCTTTCATTTTTCTTTACACACCATAATATATAATGGCTGCCTTTAGGCAAAGCCAATATTCAGCAAAGAACTTAAGCAGGTATTCTCTAATCCACTGCTACGCACTTTGCAAAATTTACTTTCTTATTAACCTAAGGAAAATATTCTATTAGTTATTCCTTGCAGATCTTCTACTTTCATATTCATTGTATGCCTTATCAAAAGTTGCTGATCTTTTCAAAGATATTATCACTTTGGGTTTACTCCAAGTTTTACCTTCACGATTTTCATCCAAGGTCAATGTATGAAAAGATGTTAAGTCCGCATATCCTTGCGAAGAGAGCATATCACCAACTTTGATGACATTTGTTATTGAATCTCCTAAACCGTGAAGTTCAATCATGCCTTTGTCTTTAAGGCCTTGCTTTGCTTCGTTTATAAAGGTTGCGTAAGGTTTGTTTATACCAGCTCTGATTTCAACAGCCATACTTATTTTATTAGACTTCAAGTAAGATACAGTGGGAATTAAGGTTTGATATGAAAGTATTTGTTTGAGATTTTTTGGGAAAGGAGTTTTGTGATTGTTTACATGGAAGAAAAGTGTTTTTATTATTTTTTAAAGGTCTGAGTGATTGAGGTTAGAATTTTTCGTTATTTGGAGCTTTTAGATGAGCTTGGATTTTGTTTTGATTTTTATATGTAAGAAATGCTTTGTGTAATGTTTTTGATTTCATAGAAATGATATGATTATTTTAATTGAATGCAAAATTTGTATGCAAAAAAGAATATTATTTTGTAATAATAGCATTTGGAATTTTATCAAATTAATTAGTTTTCTATTTTAAAAGCATGCCATATGACAGAAATATTATTTAGATTATACTTCTCTAATAAATAATTATATTATTTTTCATTTCACTTTTACCAACATAATCAATTATAATTTGCTAGTAATAAATGTTTTAAATGTAAATAATGATATCATTAGTAATCTTAAAATCATAATTGCTATGAAGATAATCTAAGTTTAATCTCTAAAAAATACCTTGCAATTTACCATAAAATCTAAGTCTCTATCTTATACTTTAAAAATATATCACAAAACTCAAATACTATTAATAAAATCTAATTAATCTTATCTAAGTCATACTAATACAATAGTTAATTCTAATAATTATAAGACAAATGATATCATAAAAAATAATACTCTTTACATTAAATTTACAAATTTCTCCCACCATTATAATCCTTTCTTATCTTAAACTTTAATCAATCTTCTATCATATAATTCTTACTAAAATCAGCAATTAAATTCTGCATGATCCTCACTTAACCTCATTCTGTATCATAAATTTTATCAACTTATCTAAAATCCCATGAAAAAATATGGGGAAAATCGCTTTATAAGCAAAACAATCTTGTTAAATATGCCTGAAACTATGAGTAAGGAAAATATAGTGTGGATGGATAATCCCACAACTGCATCGCAGGTATTTTTGCGTGGGACCAGCATAAGATCTTTTATTCTTCTAACTGCATCTTATGTCTGCTTCCCTGATAAAATAACAGAAAATATATACAACCCATTATTTAAGTAAAATAATCTTATCTTTATATTCTATTCTTCAAAGTACTTTACAATCAACTGTAAACAGTACTTCGTAAACTTATCTTGACAATTTTCTAGCATATTTAATGCTATGTTTTTATTATAATCACATGGTTCAGTTTCATTCATAAAGACTATATCAGCTAATTTTCTTAGTTTTTTTTTGAGTTTTTCTAGGATTTCTATAATCAACTTGTATCCTTGGTTTTCAGCATATTGATCATCTAGTGTTAGTATTAGTTGTTTGACTAAAGGTGACAGGTAGGTTATAATACAATTTTTCTTTTGAGAGTCGAAATTCTCAGAAAATTTGAGGAGTTTTTCTGCGATTATGATTTGGATTTCTAAGTTTAACATCACGAAAGTGCTTTCCTCGTAGTCTTCGAAATAATCACTTTTATGCATTTCCTCATTTTTTTCGGGTTCTTTTTTCTCTTCTTCTTCTGAATCATTACCGATAAATACATATTCTTGTTTAAGTCTATCTATTTCAATCCAAGTATCTTCACATTCCTGGGTGAAGAACTTATGCTTCAAAAGTGTCTTGCTATCAGGACGCAGCTCAAAGTTTATATTAATCATCGATAAAATCAAATGTTTCGCTTCTTCAGGCAATGAGCTCGTAAACGGAAATGCCACCTGCTCATTTTGTTTTCTGATAAGTTCTGCCATAGTTCTACAAGCAAAAGGAGCTCTTCCAGTTAAGATCTCATAAAAAACAATTCCAAGACTCCAAATATCAGCTTTAATTGTATACTGATTATCATGAAAAATCTCAGGGGCCATATACAAAGGAGACCCAACCTGACTACAAGTAATTTCAGAAGCCATGATTTTCGCAAAGCCGAAATCTGCAATTTTAATATCAGCATTCTGAGCTTCTAAAGTTGTCAATAGAAAATTCGCTAATTTAAGATCTCTGTGCATGATGTTTAAAGAATGCAAATATGCTAAAGCACTAAGAAGACTTGATAGCCATTTACGAATAAGCTGTATAGAAATCCCTTTGTGGGTATTTAAAAAGAGTTCAAGGTCACCACCTTCGCAGTATTCCATGATTAAATATACAGAATCTTCTGTTTTGATGATAAATTTAAGGTCTACAATATTTGGATGAGTTATGTTGGACATGATTGAGATTTCTTGTTGTAATAAAGTAAGCTCTCTTGAGTCCATATCCTTAGTTAAGAGTTTTTTAACTGCTACTCGGCCCCCCAGACCATCATTTGCTACAAATACTTTTCCAAACGTCCCTTTTCCGATCAGATTAGTGATTTCAAGTATATTTTTCATATTTATTACCCCCAACACTTTAAAAATACCCTTAAAGAACTTCTTATATGCATGCAGGTCAACTGAAATCCCATAATACTTAAACTCCTGCTTAAATTTAAACAAATGGAAAAATTAGATAATTTTTTTTAATTGTAGCCCTTTATATAGCTGATATAACTCAATTGCTTATCAAATATATTGTTATCTCTATTTAATATATTACAACTACTCAGTTATACAGTTTTAGAGTAGAGACTTGGGATAATATTAACTAAAAGTACTAAATTTTTGTCCCTTTTCAGGGTTTTGAAATTTCTTTAACTCAAGCTAAGCAGGTTTATCAAGGAGTAAGATGTACATTATTTAGTTAATATATAACATTTTTAAGATGCCGATCCTACAATAAGATATTCTAAATATTGTTGGGTGCTATTAACTGCTGGTAATTATGATATGCTTTTCTTTCTCAAGATAATATTTAAGCTTACCTATTCATATATTCCTTTCTTTATAATTTCGCTTTGTTTAGACTTTATGTCCAAATAGTATTTCATATAAAAAGATCAAATGACTTAGAGCTCATCCACATCGAATCCAAACTCAAAAGCATAGAAAATTAAATTCGAAAACTTGATTGCAAAACCTCTAGATAATCAAGCCTAGAGAAAATAGCAAAGAGATCAAGGAATCAGATTAGTAAGCATCTTGGGGCAAATAAAAACCCTTATAAGTGAAAAATTAAATTTATCTTCAAAGCCAAGAACTTATATAATACAAAAATGCATAGAAAAACCTTTTCTCATACATAAACGAAAGTTGGATATATGATGCTATTCTATGATAATCTCAAATAATGGGATAATCCAAGGTTACTCATATTTTAATGGCAAGAACAACATCAATTGAACAAGGCGCGAAGATATATTAAATTCTTTAATCTACTTGGCAAATGATGCAATCCAAAAATATTCAGAAGAATATGGGAATAAACTTTCATAAAGATTTCCAGAGGTATCTAGATTTTCATTGTACTGAGAAAAAGTTAGTTTTGTTAGAGATGATATTCTGATTCAAAAAGAATTGAATAGAGATGCAATAAAATCTGTGTTTTGAGAATTGACCCTAAAAGATGCTTGAATTATGTGGAGATTTTTGGTATGATTTTATGTTGGATTGTAATCTAAAACCTTGATTTGTTGAGATTAATCCTAATCCTTGCTTAGAATTGTCTTCAGGATATTTTATTGCCTTATACCTAATGTGGTTGAAAATTCTTTAAGGATTGCTGTTGACCCACTTTTTCCACCTTCTTTAGGAAATATAACTTTGAATCATTTATTCGGAAGGAAGCTGCTAGAAGTTATTGGAGAACAGAAAGCTTTGCTACTTGATGATAAAGAAACATCGATGAGTTTCCTGATATTAATTAACAATGTCAATATAGGATTAATTTGTGAAGATTTCAAGTTATAATATGCTTGTTTATAGTAAATAAAGATCATTTAAATAGTTGTAACCAATATATATTTGAACTTAAAAAAATACATATAATTAAAGATCCTTATAATTTATTATTTGAAATTATATATTTGATTTTTGTGGAGAGATAATTATCTGTTTAAGGTATAATTAATTATTTCAATCACCTGAATATAATTAAAAATATAACTTGGTGAAACTTTTTTATATAAATATTTGTTAGGGTGTTAGGGTGT